>CM061041.1:19774643-20004643 GCA_030762985.1 Adelphocoris suturalis | reverse complement strand
CTTGTTCAAAGGCCTGCATTCTGATTTTTGACTGTAGCTGGTGTCGCCCGAGGTGAATTTCCATCAAAATAGGAAAGTAATTAAAAAAGTAATCATTACTCAAAGTAATCATTACCTTCCAACTCTGGCGTGCGTGCGTGCGTGCGTGCGTGCGTGTATCGCGTGTATCGCGTGTATCGCGTGTATCGCGTGTATCGCGTGTATCGTGTGTATCGCGTGTATCGCGTGTATTGCGTGCGTGCGTGCGCGTGTGCGTGCGTGCGTGCCTGCGTGCGTGTATCGCGTGTATCGCGTGTATAGCGTGTATCGCGTGTATTGCGTGTATCGCGTGTATTGCGTGTATCGCGTGTATAGCGTGTATAGCGTGTATCGCGTGTATCGCGTGTATCGCGTGTATCGCGTGTATCGCGTGTATTGCGTGTATCGCGTGTATCGCGTGTATCGCGTGTATCGCGTGTATTGCGTGTATCGCGTGTATCGCGTGTATCGCGTGTATCGCGTGTATCGCGTGTATCGCGTGTATCGCGCCTACCGCGTGCGGGCGTGCGTGCTTGCGTGCGTGCGTGCGTGCGTGCGTGCATGTATCGCGTGTTTTGCGTGTATCGCGTGTTTTGCGTGTATCGCGTGTTTTGCGTGTATCGCGTGTATCGCGTGTATCGCGTGTATCGCGTGTATCGCGTGTATCGCGTGTATAGCGTGTATCGCGTGTATCGCGTGTATTGCGTGTATCGCGTGCGTGCGTGCACGAGCGCCTAAGTGCGCTTTTGTGTAACAAAGTATATGGTTTTTCTCTTATTGAGAAAATTGAGTAAATTAGAGCAAATTTTATATATCATTCAAAAATTACGATTGGTCGTAATTGGGCTTACATCTGTCCCCAATGAATAAATAAATAAATGAATAATCAGGTCATGAAAAAAAATACAGAGAAAGGACCTACGTGTCAATGTTCTCGGTCTACTTCCATTTCTTCCTCTCCCTCTTTACCCACCTCCTCACTCTCCACTGATTCCATTTCTCCACTTTGCCATCGTTCATCTCCCTCGTCCTCTTCTTCATCTTGTTCATCATCAATTCGGGTTCTCTTTCTTCCTCGTTAATCAAGAGATTAAGCACTTTTAGAAGCTGCAATAACTTCAGCTGGAAGTGTAGCTGCAGTAACTTCATCTTGGGAAGTTCCCGAAGGCTTGATAATAATGGGTCTGAGGATATTAAAAGCCGATGAAATAGATCTTCCATCGCGTTTACCCTTGAGCTTTTACAAGTGAAGAATTCACGAAACTTTCTAATATCTTTGTTTCTTGCATGCAATGCTTCTTCTGACATCATCCCTATGGGAAGTATCTTTGCCTAATCACTTCAGCTCCATGAATCGATTTTGTGTATCGTCACTGTCATGTGGTACCATGAATAATTTTTAGTTTACAGTTTTGCTGTCTCTTTAGCATATGTGTCGAAGTCATCAACTTTAATATCAAAACCTATTGATAATGCTACTAGAATAATGTAGATTCTCTTGAGCAGATCTCCATCCAACCTAGTGATTTCAGCTAACTTTTCATGGTTTCGAAAAAGCGCCTAGCTATGTTTCCATCATTGGAATTTTCACTTACTTGTTTAGGCTTGTCAACTGTGAGACCTAGCTCGGCCCAGAACTTCTTCTGGATCACTTTCTTTCTGTGTGTGTGTGTGTGTGTGTGTGTGTGTATGTGTGTGTGTGTGTGTGTGTGTGTGTGTGTGTGTGTGTGTGTGTGTGTGTGTGTGTGTGTGTGTGTGTGTGTGTGTGTGTGTGTGTGTGTGTGTGTGTGTGTGTGTGTGTGTGTGTGTGTGTGTGTGTGTGTGTGTGTGCGTGCGTGCGTGCGTGCGTGCACGAGCGCATACGTGCGCTTGTGTGTACCAAAGTATATGGTTTTTCTCTTATTGAGAAAATTGAGTAAATTAGAGCAAATTTTATATTTCATTCAAAATTTACGATTGGTCATAATTGGGCTTACATCTGTCCCCAATGAATAAATAAATAAATGAATAATCAGGTCATGAAAAATGATAATAATGATAAAAATGATAATTTTATAGGGGCACTTCCTTTCATCCCATTATTCCTCCTCGTCCTACAACTTCCCTTATCCCTAGAGCCGGCGTCGGGTAAACCTGGGCGTCCTCCCCACTTTTTTATTTTATTTGTTTATTTTTCAATTTAATGGCGTGCCCCCTCCGTCTTTGAGGGGAGGTTTCTTAAAAAAAATGTGTGTGTGTGTGTGTGTGTGTGTGTGTGTGTGTGTGTGTGTGTGTGTGTGTGTGTGTGTGTGTGTGTGCGTGCGTGCGTGCGTGCGTGTATCGCGTGTATCGCGTGTATCGCGTGTATCGCGTGTATCGCGTGTATCGCGTGTATCGCGTGTATCGCGTGTATCGCGTGTATCGCGTGTATTGCGTGTATCGCGTGTATCGCGTGTATCGCGTGCGTGCGTGCGTGCGTGCGTGTATCGCGTGTATCGCGTGTATCGCGTGTATTGCGTGTATCGCGTGTATCGCGTGTATCGCGTGTATCGCGTGTATCGCGTGTATCGCGTGTATCGTGTGTATCGCTTGTATCGCGTGTATAGCGTGTATCGCGTGTATCGCATGTGCGGGCGTGCGTGCGTGCAAGCGTGCAAGCGTGCGGGCGTGCGTGCGTGAGTGTGTGCGTGCGTGCGTGCGTGCGTGCGTGCGTGCGTGCGTGTATCGCGTGTATCGCGTGTATTGTGCGCGTGCGAGTGCGCGTGCGTGTGCGTCTGCGTTTGCGTGCGCGTGTGCGTGTGCGTGTGCGTGTGCGTGTGTGTGTGTGTGTGTGTGTGTGTGTGTGTGTGTGTGTGTGTGTGTGTGTGTGTGTGTGTGTGTGTGTGTGTGTGTGTGTGTGTGTGTGTGTGTGTGTGTGTGCGTGTGTGTGTACGGTGGTGGTGTGTGCAAAGTGAAAGTGTTGCGAAAAATGCCAGATGCGGCCAATGACTATCTGTTACATCAATTGGAAAGGGCTCACCGGTGGGTACTTGGAGCAAACCGACCACCTGGCCTCAATTTGAATGATTGAAAATGACGCCTACTACAATCACGGCCATGGGATTCATTGATTACGCTTCAAGCTACCAGGGACTACCTACGAAAGTTAAATTTACTTCTCTATTCTGTGAACAAGATTTTTCGAAATATCAGTGTAGTGGATTTATATATGTCTGACTTGGTGTAGGTAGGCCAAGTGGGACATTTATGTTCTGGTTATGCGGGTTAGTTCCTGGGGTATTTCCGAAAGGAATGTGAGCAAAGTCGCCAAGGTCAGCTTGCTTGGCGGGAGGAACTTGGGGATAGTTCGTGTAGCAGCCGCGTGGAGCACTGGGCTCGCTTAGTGGGTGCTGGGTCCGATCTGTTTGGTGCTGAGCCGTTGTGTAATATTCCGGCCTAAGATTTATATCTGTAGGGGGAATATACTGGGCTTGGTTGAGGTACTGAAAAGTATCCTGTGTTTTGAGCAAGTTGGGAGTGCGTTTGACACTCGGATCGGCCGGGTAGCCTTGCGTAGAATATCGTGGATATTCAGATATCTTTGTCGAATCATGATGATTGACTTCAGAGCGAGTCTGGAAGGTATCCTCGAACTTTTGTGTGTGTGAGGCTTGGCCTAACGTTTCCTTCATGAATACGTTAGGTAGTAAGGCGATCTCTTCGCGAGAATCGAGCCTTTGTCCGTCGCTAGGACCAGCGGACGAGTCGAGTATCGGGTAGGGAGCGCTTCGCGGGCTAGAGCTCCCGGCCGCGCCGTGTTCTGCTTCCTCTTGCATGAGGAAGTAGGACGGGCGGCGCTCCATCGATGTACCCGAGTTGATTAACTCGTTTTTAATACCTCTCCGTATAGGATGCAGGATTTGGAAGGTGGACTCGCTTGACAGAGCTTCTTTCCTATGCTCGGATGTCAGGGTCCTACCTTGTAGCCTTGAAAAAGGCTTCCTTGGACGATAAATTAGAGCGGATGAGCTGAGTAATTTATCGGCGTGCCCCAGCGGTCGGTGACGAGCTTAGTGCTACGAAACCCGGGCGACACGTCTCGGACGTCCCAGCGGGCGTACGATCTAATGAGAATATCAATAGATGTACCGGGTGGCGTCCTGACAGAAGAACTACGTTGGGCACTGA
The DNA here is from genome assembly GCA_030762985.1 of Adelphocoris suturalis. Taxonomy (NCBI): domain Eukaryota; kingdom Metazoa; phylum Arthropoda; class Insecta; order Hemiptera; family Miridae; genus Adelphocoris; species Adelphocoris suturalis. The sequence continues at coordinate 20,000,479 of CM061041.1, read as the reverse complement.
GCAGGATAAATAATCACTGGACTCGTAGATGCCAATGCGAGATCTGTGAGGAGAGAAGATATGCCTTGTGAGCAGTAGAAAGCCGTTCTGAGAGGAACTCGTGAGCAGAAGGGTCGTCAGCGTAGAGCGTGTAGAAGCTTCGTACTGTAGAGTGTAGTCGTCGAGAGCGCTGAGTGGAATGCATTTCGGAGGGCTCCGTGCGGGGTAATTGTAGGGAGGTGGCCGCCTCCTGCCACCCCCTGATTGGTCCGCTTAATTTCATTAGTTCACCATGTGTTTTCTTATTGGCTCGCACATTGTTTTCTCAGAATCTGTGAATATGATAGCTGAGTTGGTCTTTCGGGGGTGGCTTCCCCGCGTCCGTCGCTGAGACGGGGTCGCCGGAGGTGGCTTCTCTGCGTCCGTCGCTGGGACAGGGTCCCCGAGGTGGCTTCTCTGCGTCCGTTGTTTAGACGGGGTCCTCGGGTGGCTTCCCTGCGTCCGTTGTTTAGACGGGATCCCCGGGGGTGTCTTCCCTGCGTCCGTTGCTGAGACAGGGTCCCCGGGGTGGCTTCTGAACCAGAGGTGGTTGCTTGCCGCCTCCTGGTTGGTTCGTCTATTGTCTCTCGCGCAATCAAAGTTTCTGATTGGCGTGTAGGCTTGCTAGAACTGTCCTTGTTAGTTTTAGAGGACGTTTGATTTTCTGTTTGAGTTTTCTCAATCAAGGCGACTTGGTTCGAGATACTTGTCGCGTCTCTCTCGCCCAGTAAGTGTCTAGGGAGGTCGCCTTGTATGTTATTTGATAATATTTCACTTTTGAGAGAGAATTTCGTATTTTCTCTCTGGTGAAATATTTTGTTTGACGGAGTTATAACTCGACGTCTTATAAGCATTTGTGTGCCATGTCTACCTCTTTTTGGTAGCCCTGAAAAGGGCTGTTGAAAAGAGGGGGTGGTTTTCACCACAGGCGCCCCCCCAAGACGTCGTGTTATCAACGACGACGCCGGTTGGGGAGAACTGGGAGGTCCATACGGAATTCTCCGTATGAAACTCTCACCAGTTGGGGCGGAGGCGGAGGTGCAGGCCTCGCGTCCCGCGCCTGGTGTGCGCCCCGGCCTCGCCGGTTTTGGCGAGCGCTGCGGGGCGTCCGTGGCTGGCCCGAGCTTTGCCGACGGGTACCAAACCCGCGAGGGTTTGGCCCGCGGCCGCGGCTGGGCTGTTGCGGAGGCGCTCGTTCCGGTGACGTCCACCCCGCTGCGCTCATCTCGTCCCAACGAGGCACGGGGACGTCGCCCGAGCTGATCCACTTGCGTGGAACCGTGGGCAGCTGGTGAGCGGGTGGAGCCCTGGGCAGCTGCGGAGCGGGTGGAGCCGGCGTTGTGAACGCGGCCGGCGTTCTCCACACCACCTCTCCCTTCTTCTCTGGTGAAGGCGGTAGCGGGCCGATGGGCGTAGGAATTTCCTCCGCCAGGAGGAAATTCTCCACTTCTTCTGTTAGCATGTCCTCTTGATGAGTGGAAGCTGCCATGGTCAAAGTTGGTATGAGCTCCGGGCCCGGGGTGCTCCTTATTTATATCTCCCACTGCTCCTACCCGAGAAAAGTGGGCGTGGTCTGCTTCGAGTGCAGTCACCCATTTCTCGTCGAATTTGGTAGAGGGGACGCGCCCTCTGGCGGATTTTCGGGTAGTCTCCTCCTTATTTTCTGCCTGATTTGTGCTTAGTGACACAGCTTCGTCTGTGTTTAGAGTGTAAGCTGGTTTGATTTGCTGTTTGGGAACTTTTTTTGTGTGTTCGCCTATTTGTACTGTAACCGAAAACTTATCTCTTTTAACAACTTTGAATGGTCCCGTGTAAGGACATTGCAAAGAGGAGAGCTGTGTGGGCACTCTTATATAGACATGTGTACATGTATCTAAATTTTTGGGCATGTTGACGGCATATTTCATATTATTATGTCTGATATGCGTAGATCAGAAAAAGAGAGGCTCGGAAAGGTTCGTAGAAGTTACGAATATGTCGCCTGGGAGCGGCACGTCAATTCCATAAACTTTTTGGAAGGGTGTAGTTTCCGTTGCTGGGTCTACTGCCGTACGCATGGCGAGTAGTACTTTTGGAAGGGCGTCGAGCCAATGTTCGTCCTGTGCTTTGAGAGCCTCTTTCAAGGATCTATTTCTGCGTTCCACCATTCCGTTTGTTGACGGTTTGTATGGTAACGTGTGAGTATGTTTTACTCCGAGACGTTCCATAATGGAATGAAATAGGTCTGATTCGAATTGTGTGCCCTGGTCACTTGTGATGTATTTAGGTACGCCTTTTGAGGCTACCCAAATATTTATAAAGGCGTTTGTGATCGTGTACGTTTCGATGTTGTTAAGAGGGACTGCCTCTAGCCAACCCGTTGCTCTATCGACCATCATTAGGATGTAACGCTTCCCTCCTTTAGCTAAAGGTAAGGGTCCGGTAATGTCAACGTGTACATGGGAGAATTTGGTAGCCGTTTCAAATTCGGAGTAAGGGAGCTTCACGGAGCGAGTGATTTTTGCTCGTTGGCAAGTCTCGCATGCCCGGACCCAGTTGGAGACATCCGCACGAAGGCCGTGCCAAAAATATCTCTGTTTTACTTTATACACTGTAGAGTGTATGCCTGGGTGTCCCAAATTGTGAATTTGGCTGATTATTTCGTGCCTTATTTCGTTTGGAATATAAGGTCTTGGGTGTCCTAAGTCTAGGTTACACCAAATCTCTCCTTGAGGGAATTCAACTCGTGTGAGTTTTAGTTTGTCCTCTGCGTTAGGAGGAGAATGAATCTGTGCATTTGCGATGTGCAGTAGAAGATTGCACTCTATTGCGGCCGTAATTTGTGAAATTTCGGCTATGGACGGACCCTCGTCAGTTTGGGTTGAAATTGACTTTGTTTGAATTTCAACTGGATCGAAAGGTCTGGAGAGTGCGTCGGCTACGACGTTGTCTTCTCCGGGTATGTGTCGTATGTCACTTGTCATTTGGGAGATGTATGTTAGCCATCTCAATCGCATTTTAGAAAAATGTGCGTTTTTCTTTAGCATTGTGCCTAGCAGAGGCTTGTGATCTGAGCAAATATGAAAAGAGCGGCCGTCCAAGTCATTGTGCCAATGAATGCAAGCTTGATAAGCGGCGAACATCTCTTTGTCGAACGAGGCTTTATTCTTCCATTGTTCCGGAATTTCTTTACTGAAAAATCCCAATGGTTGGTAAGATTTCGAGCCGTGTTTGTCTGTAATTTCCTGCTCCAGTGCCGCTCCGATGTGTGTATCGGATGCATCGCAAACTATTCTCCACTCTGCTGTAGGGTGGGGATGAGCAATATTGTGCAATGTAGCTTTTATCATTGCGTGTTTTAAGCTGTTGAAAGCTTTTTCTCTCTCTGATGTCCATTCGATAGGGGTTTTGTCATTTTTTTTGTTTGACTGAATGGAGTCATACAGAGGTTGCGCTGTGTGAGCGAATTTACTTGAGCAAGCTCGGTAGAAACCACACATACCTAGGAATCTGCGTAGGCTTCGTACGTCTATTGGCCGAGGGAATTGCTCTATGGCTTCTATTTTATCTCGTTTAGGAATTATCCCTTCTTTTGAGATAGTGAAACCTAGGAAATCGACGGTAGGTTTTGAAAAAATGCATTTATCAAAACCTACTCGAAGTCCGTGTTCTCCTAGTTTGTCGAAAATTTGTTTGAGGTGGTTCATGTGTTCTTTGTAATTTTTAGAAGCCACCAATATGTCGTCTAGGTAGACAAATGCGAAATCGAATTTCCGCATGATGCTGTCCATGTACCTTTGCCATGTTTGAGCCGCTCCGGCCAAACCCATGCTCATTTTTTTAAACTCATAGAGACCGAAAGGGGTAATAATTGCCGTTTTATGAGCGTCATCTAGGTGCATCGGGATATGGTAATATGCCAATTTTAAATCTATTGTCGAATAGATTTGTGTATTATGTAAATTCGCTTGGAAAGAGCGAATGTGAGGCGGCGGGTAGGCGTCTTTCTTAGTTTTTGCATTGAGGAATCGGTAATCGCCCGTGATTCTCCATGTTCCATCTTTTTTGGGCACGCAATGTAGCGGAGAAGCCCATTCGGAGTCGGAGGGAGCAATGATGCCCTCTGTGAGCATTTTGTCGAAAGTACTTTTAACCTGAGCCCGTTTTTCGCCTGCCATGGGTCTTGCACGGAAGTGTACTGGTGTTCCTTCCGTGGTTATACGGTGGTAAACACCGTTGTTTTTCCACTTTCCTTGAAGTTTGTTCATTTTATCATTGTATTTTTCAATGATAGAGCGTATGTTTTCGTCCTCTGTGAGCTGTGTGTCCTCTGGTTGAGGACTGTTGTCACGATGAGGAATAGCAGCTGCTATTTGTTCGTCAGTAAATTTTTTGTTCATGACTGCAGCGATTTTTTGATCGGCATAGCTCTTTACTTTATCTTTGTAGATATATTTGTGTTTGACCCGTATTCCGATATCCCAAGACTCGAGGAATGGTATACCGAGGATCGCTAGATCAACTTTAGTGATCATGAAATCGGTGGTCATGTCTCCGAGGCCGATGTTAATTGTTGTGTCAGCACGCCCTAGTGTGTCTATAGGGGCGCCGTTAGCTGCTGTGAGCTTGACGTTGGACTTACGAATTTTTAAGCCCAATTTTTTGGTGACATTGTGGGGCATAATGTTCACTTCTGCTCCCGTGTCAATGAGAAATTCAGTGCCATTTAGTTTGCACTTGAAAAAAAGCCTTTTATACTCTTTAGTCTGCCGGTGTATAGGCTCAGATACACTGGCAGTTATTCGTTTTCCGAACTCTCTGCGTCTGAGGTTGGAACGGTACTTTCTTGTATCGGTCTATGAGTATTTTCGCTTGAAACCAAGGTTTTAGGCTGGCTGATAGGCGCTGCCTTTTTGATAGGTTTGGAGGCGGTATTTGCCTTCCAAGTGCAGTATTCTGGGTCTGCACACTTGCGAGTTTCGCTACCGAAACGGGCGTGGTTCCGGCAGACGTAGGCCGTTGGTTTGTGAGGCTTACTCTCTACTTGCTGAGGTTTGAACTCAGCTTTTTGTGAGAGGGCCTTTTTGAAACCAGTCTTCGTAGGTTTCGAAGTAGATTCTACTCCTCTTATGTTGAGAGGGGGGTTCGCTGTTTTGTACGCGTGTAGCGTATCAGCTAGGTCGAGCCGGGCATTCGTGGTAAGCTGTGCTGCGACCATGCCTCGGGCTTCGATGGGCAGAGTTTCGATCCACTTTTGAGTGATCAGAGCCTCTGAGAAGTACCCAACAGCCTTAGAGTACATTTCATGGTACTTGGTGCTGGGTTTTTTGGCGAGAGATGCGGGGTCCTCGAGCGCGAGGAGCCTGTCCTGCAAGGACAGCCCGTATTCTCGTTGTAGGCGCTGTTTGGCCTCTTCGTAAGGTGCGTGGGGTGCCGTGAGGTAAGCTGAGTCAATAGCTTCCCGCATTTCCTCCGGTACCCACTTGTAGATAGCTGAGAAACATTCGTTCTGCGTTCTCAGGTTTTTTCGCACGCAGTATTGATCGAACTCGGCGAGTGCACGATCGATATTCTTCTTTTGGAAGATAGGTTTTTGGTAATCTCCCATTTCCTCCAAAAGTGCTCGAAAGCCACTTTGTGTAGAGGGTTGTTGTGTGAGATGTGGGGCGTATAAGCCCGGCGGGGGTCGCACGCCCGCAGTGGTTCCCTGAAATCCACTAGCTTCATAAGAGGGAACGAAATGCTCCGTGTTAAGCCTGTTCAAAGGCGGGGTCACCATTTGTAGTGGATTTATATATGTCTGACTTGGTGTAGGTAGACCAAGTGGGACATTTATGTTCTGATTATGCGGGTTAGTTCCTGGGGTATTTCCGAAAGGAATGTGAGCAAATTCGCCAAGGTCAGCTTGCTTGGCGGGAGGAACTTGGGGATAGTTCGTGTAGCAGCCGCGTGGAGCACTGGGCTCGCTTAGTGGGTGCTGGGTCCGATCTGTTTGGTGCTGAGCCGTTGTGTAATATTCCGGCCTAAGATTTATATCTGTAGGGGGAATATACTGGGCTTGGTTGAGGTACTGAAAAGTATCCTGTGTTTTGAGCAAGTTGGGAGTGCGTTTGACACTCGGATCGGCCGGGTAGCCTTGCGTAGAATATCGTGGATATTCAGATATCTTTGTCGAATCATGATGATTGACTTCAGAGCGAGTCTGGAAGGTATCCTCGAACTTTTGTGTGTGTGAGGCTTGGCCTAACGTTTCCTTCATGAATACGTTAGGTAGTAAGGCGATCTCTTCGCGAGAATCGAGCCTTTGTCCGTCGCTAGGACCAGCGGACGAGTCGAGTATCGGGTAGGGAGCGCTTCGCGGGCTAGAGCTCCCGGCCGCGCCGTGTTCTGCTTCCTCTTGCATGAGGAAGTAGGACGGGCGGCGCTCCATCGATGTACCCGAGTTGATTAACTCGTTTTTAATACCTCTCCGTATAGGATGCAGGATTTGGAAGGTGGACTCGCTTGACAGAGCTTCTTTCCTATGCTCGGATGTCAGGGTCCTACCTTGTAGTCTTGAAAAAGACTTCTGTGGTGAAAACCACCCCCTCTTTTCAACAGCCCTTTTCAGGGCTACCAAAAAGAGGTAGGCACAACACAAAAATATTTATAAGACGTCGAGTTACAACTCCGTCAAACAAAATATTTCATCAGAGAGAAAATACGAATTTCTCTCTCAAAAGTGAAATATTAGGTAACTAATAACACACAAGGCGACCTCCCTAGACACTTACTGGGCGAGAGAGATGCGACAAGTATCTCGAACCAAGTCGCCTTGAACGAGAAAACTCAAACAGAAAATCAAACGTCCTCTAAAACTAGCAAGGACAATTCAAACAAGCCTACTCGCCAATCAGAAACACTGATTACACGAGAGACAATAGGCGAACCAACCAAGAGGCGGCAAGCAACCACCTCTGGTCCAGCAGCCACCCCGGGGACCCCGTCGGAACAACTGACGCAGAGAAAGCACCCGAGGTCCCCGGCTAAACTCAAGGTCGTCGGCTCCGCGACGGACGCTCGTAAGCACCCCGGAGGACCAGCTCAGCTATCATACTCGCAGATACTGAGAAAACAATGTGCGAGCCAATGAGATTACACAGTCGAATTAATGAAATTAAGCGGACCAACCAAGAGACAGCCCAGATGAGCTGAGAAATTGAGAAACTAATTTGCATACTAACCATAAAGTGGCCACCCCCGCGGAGGCGGCCACCCCCCTATAAATACCCCGCTCGGAGCCTCCGAAATTCATTCTACTCTCCGCTCTCGACGACGACACCTCGAAGTACGAAGATTTCTACACGCTCTACGCTGACGAACCTTCTGCATTCCGAGTTCATCTCAAGAACGGCTTCCTACTGCTTTCTACAAGGCCTACCTTCTCTCCACACAGATCTCGCATTGGCATCTACGAGTCCAGTGATTATTCATCCTGCTCATTGCCCAACGTAGTTCATCTGTCAGGACGCCACCCGGTACATCTATCGATATTCTCTTTAGATCGTACGCCCGAGGGACGTTCCGAGCCGTATCACCCGGGTTTCGTAGCATTAGGCTCGTCACCGACCGCCGGGATACGCCGGTAAATTACTCTGCTCATCCGCTCTAATTTACCGTCCAAGGAAGTCTTTTTCAAGACTACGAGGTAGGACCCTGACATACGAGCAAAGGAAAGACGCTCTGTCAAGCGAGTCCACCTCCCTAAACCCTCTATTTCTGTACATAGAGACATCGAAACGAGCTAATAACTCGACTATTTCGATGGAACGTCGGCCGTCTTATTTCCTCATGCAAGGGGAGGCAGACGACGGCGAAGCCGGGCCGCGTAGCCCCCGTAGCGCTCCCTAAAGGCTACCCGGCGAATCCGCTGGTCCCAGCGACGGCGCAAGGCTCGATACGACGAGATCGCCTTCTCACCTAACGTATTCGTTAAAGAAACGTTCGATCAAGCCTCGCCTATACAAAAGATCGAGGATACCTTTCAGACCCGCTCTGAAGTCAATCATTACGATTCGACCAAGCTGTCCGAGTACCCACGATATTCGACGCAAGCCTACCCGGCCGATCCGAGTGTCAAATACACTCCAAATGTGCAAAAAGCGAAGGATACTTTTCAGTACCTCAACCAAGCTCAACATATTCCTCCTACAGATATAAATCTTAGGCCGGAATATTACAAAACGGCTCAGTACCAAACTGATCGAACCCAGCACCCACTATGCGAGCCCAGTGCTCCACGCGGCTGCGACACGAACTATCTCTCAGTTCATCCCGCCGAGCAAGCTGACCTTGACGGATCCGCCCACATTCCTTACAGGAATAACACAGGGACTAACCCGCATAATCAGAATATAAATTTCCCACTTGGTCTACCGACGCCAAGTAAAACATATTTAAATCCACTACAGACGGTAAATTAGAGCGTATGAGCTGAGTAATTTACCGGCGTGCCCACAGCGGTCAGTGACGAGCTTAGTGCTACGAAACCCGGGCGACACGTCTCGGACGTCCCAGCGGGCGTACGATCTAATGAGAATATCAATAGATGTACCGGGTGGCGTCCTGACAGAAGAACTACGTTGGGCACTGAGCAGGATAAATAATCACTGGACTCGTAGATGCCAAAGCGAGATCTATGAGGAGAGAAGATATGCCTTGTGAGCAGTAGAAAGCCGTTCTGAGAGGAACTCGTGAGCAGAAGGGTCGTCAGCGTAGAGCGTGTAGAAGCTTCGTACTGTAGAGTGTAGTCGTCGAGAGCGCTGAGTGGAATGCATTTCGGAGGGCTCCGTGCGGGGTAATTATAGGGAGGTGGCCGCCTCCTGCCGCCCCCTGATTGGTCCGCTTAATTTCATTAGTTCACCATGTGTTTTCTTATTGGCTCGCACATTGTTTTCTCAGAATCTGTGAATATGATAGCTGAGTTGGTCTTTCGGGGGTGGCTTCCCCGCGTCCGTCGCTGAGACGGGGTCCCTGGAGGTGGCTTCTCTGCGTCCGTCGCTGGGACAGGGTCCCCGAGGTGGCTTCTCTGCGTCCGTTGTTTAGACGGGGTCCTCGGGTGGCTTCCCTGCGTCCGTTGTTTAGACGGGATCCCCGGGGGTGTCTTCCCTGCGTCCGTTGCTGAGACAGGGTCCCTGGGGTGGCTTCTGAACCAGAGGTGGTTGCTTGCCGCCTCCTGGTTGGTTCGTCTATTGTCTCTCGCGCAATCAAAGTTTCTGATTGGCGTGTAGGCTTGCTAGAACTGTCCTTGTTAGTTCTAGAGGACATTTGATTGTCTGTTTGAGTTTTCTCATTCAAGGCGACTTGGTTCGAGATACTTGTCGCGTCTCTCTCGCCCAGTAAGTGTTTAGGGAGGTCGCCTTGTATGTTATTTGATAATATTTCACTTTTGAGAGAGAATTTCGTATTTTCTCTCTGGTGAAATATTTTGTTTGACGGAGTTATAACTCGACGTCTTATAAGCATTTGTGTGCCATGTCTACCTCTTTTTGGTAGCCCTGAAAAGGGCTGTTGAAAAGAGGGGGTGGTTTTCACCACAATCAGAAACAATTCTTTCGTTCTATATATCTGTCAAATTTTTTTCCAACAAATAATTATATATAGTTCAGTAGAACCATTATTAATGAATGTGTATATATATATATATATATATATATATATATATATATGTATATATATATATATATATATATATTGCAAAATTTCATTTAGTACCTATGAGTTTTTTGCATAAAAATGGTTTTTAACAATTTCTTCCTACTGAAATTGCTCAAATTCCAATACAATTCAACATGTAATACGAGATATATTTTAAGAAAATTAGCTCATACGTTAATGCTGCATGACTGGAACTTTTCTCACGAGCCAGTCGTCCGCATTCAAACTTGGATGAAAGTTAGGAGAGAACGATTTGATCATCCCATATCAATTTCGAAATGATTGTATTTACGACTATGTTTACCATCAAATCAAAGGGTGCAGGAGGAAGGGATTGTGACGGGGAATGCACAAGGCTGTGGCATATCATTGCAGATGGGGCAGTTACCAAAGATCGAAGGCGAAAAGACACAGCCGACTCCAATTCAGCCACCGGTAACCCACCGCCTCTATAACCAGGGTTGCCACATGCAAATAAATTTCGTAGTTTTCAATGGTACTGGGGGTCCCCCTTTTAAATAAATATACTAACTACGATCATACCCTAGTGCAATCTTTGAAAATTTCGGCACTATTTTAATCAATAACAACGATTTCTACGTTTGCGCATGCCAGTACCCTGATGATCCAATTGAGATGAAACTTGTGGGTAATCATCTTGGGTTCATCCTTCACTATTCAACTATCTGTAAATTTTTAGTCCATTTGAGTCAATTCGGGGCCTTATATCGTGAGAAATAGGCGTTTCAGGAAATGTATGTCTGTGTAGGCGCAAAGGTGCGCTCCTATCGGTCCAACGTCAATGATTAGCTAATGTATAGAGAGGACCTCCAGGGGGATAATTCAGACAGTCCCAGTAAATTTCATTGAAATTGAATTGTAATGTTCGCAAGGATTGGCTACAGACAGACCGGCAGCGTGAAACAAAACTAGTCAGATCTATGAAACATAAAAAAAGAGGAAATTTTAATTTTAGATTATTATTATAAAACATTCTCAAACCTTCATCGGCACGAATACGTGAATCACGCTAACTCCCCTTCTAACTCCACTAACCTTAATCCCTCTCCTCAAAATATGTTGGTTCAACATAGGAACTCGTTTCATGTTCTAATTTAAAAAATTAATGAATAAAAAATTATTGAAAACCTTCAATAAAAGTGTTTTTTTGACTTTTCAACCGATTTATATATATATATATATATATATATATATATATATATATATATATATATATATATATATATATATATATATTTAAGCAATATAAAAATGATTACTTATCACTAAAACTCCTCATTTCTAAATTGCTCATTTATGAATCCTCTATCAACATAAAATCGGTTAGTTACGAATACAATAAAATAGGAAAACACGAGTTAATTAGGGTTGAGACGGAGTTCCGAATCCAGAAAAAATATAAAATGAATGTAGGTATGTATAATTTGCAGTTTTCTTTTTTGATCTTGTAATCCAATTGTTTTTAACAGAAGCCTGCTAGTAAGTTTGGTGGGGGTGGAGTGTCCTCTTTCTCCGTTACGAAAACTCATTGGAAATGCCTACCTAAAAAACCAAAAAGGATATTATCAAGTTCTAAAAGAGCTTCGCAGTAGGTAGCTACATATAATGAAATCTTTTATTCCCTGGGTGGCGAAGGTAAGTATCTAAATTTCAATTCAATGTTTGTTTAAAATTCCTAAGTAATTTTTTGGGAATGTTCACGGAAATTGAAAAGATGGCAACACTGATATCGTCCCCAAACTCGCTTGGACCCCCGGCCTACTACCCACTACGAAGGCGACTGTTCTCTAATTGTATTGGAGGCGGCGATGGGAGGCGGTAGACGGTCCCGTGCAACTGGGAAACTTTCTCCTTCGAAACTCTATAACTCGCTCGTCGGATGGGGGAAGATCAGGAGTCTCGAGATTGATTCCTTCCGACCGTCGTCAGTTTGAATAATAAATTAACAAAATAAAGAAAACTCGAGCAGTCCCGGCGTACATTAAACATGAGAGGTGAAAAGGGGGGGAAATTGATTGAAATAGGGTGATTTGGAGTTGGATCTTTCGGAGTCTGAAGCCATTGCGGACCCAAGTTTTCCAGGCTAAACTTGAAAATGTGGTTGGCTTCGAAGAAACTCGTTACCTTGTATCCGTTGGAAATTGCTTTTTTTAATACATTGGGTGGCTAACCACCTTAAAATAGGTAGAAACCTACCTAATATTTGTAAAACCTGGGGCTATTGCAACTGCTCAAAAACTCGTAATCGACCGAGAAAAATAAATTTAATTCCCCCTACAATTCGTTAGTTTACGTACCTAGTACTTACTTGAGTAGGTACCTAGGTACCTACATACTTATACCTATAGGTACAAAATTTCCGTATCATGAATGTATAATTTCCGGATCATTGAACAGTTTTAAATGATCTTGAAAAATTCCAAAGCTGAAATGATGCTATCGAGGTTCCTGAGGATGAGATACTCTTGTTGACACGAGACATGCTGCTACGGGCTGCAAGATGCATATACAACAAAAAGGGTCCTGGTCCAGACGAGATTCCAATGGAAATTCTGAAGATAGTGGCACAATTACATCTGGAGGTGTTGTTTGACATGTATAATATATGCCTAAGAAAGGGCATATTCCTAGAACAGTGGAAGATGGCAAGACTTGTTCTTTCAGAAAGGGAAGGGGCGACCCCAATACAGCATCTACCCATAGACGGCTATGTATGCTGGATACATCTGGATAGCTCTATGAGAAGATGCTGATATGCAGAACCCTAGATGCAGTGGCAGAGGCTGGAGGGTGGTTGGCTTCGAAGAAACTCGTTGGGTACCTAGTATCGGTTGGAAATTGGTCGTTTCAATACATTGGGTGGCTAACCACTTTAAAATAGGTAGGAGCCTACCTAATATTTGTAAAACCTGGAGCTATTGCAACGGCTCAAAAACTCGTGATCGACCGAAAAAAAAAAAATTTAATTCCCCCTACAATTCGTTAGTTTACGTAGTACTTACTTGAGTAGGCACCTCCAAACCTATACCTACAGGTACAAAATGTATAGATCATTGAACATTTTTAAATGATCTTGAAAATTTTCAAAGCTGAAAAGAGTAGTAAATAAATGAAGATGTAGGTACCTAGCGTGAAATATCAAAATCGGTCAATTCAGAAACGAAAAAATGATGCTTGCAATGAAAAATGATGCAGAATGAGAAATCAAAAGATGATGCAAGGAACTTACGTTTGTACATGCGCACAATGAAGCAAAGATTTGAGAACAATGAAATTGGTACGGGACCATCTATAGCTAAACCCACACATTTCCTGACAATTTCATCAAAATCCGATTAATACCTACCGTGGAATTTAAAGTCGTTATTAGGATTACACAATGGCACATGTACAGCAGCACTGTTGATGATAAAACCCAGTTGAAATTGATTTGGATGATCAAACCGTCTTTCACCAACCATCATTCGAATTTGAGTGAGATCGATCGACTTAGGGTGTGAGAAAAAGATGCTCGGTACATTTTTCGTCTGTTCATGCGCAGAGTAAAATAGTGGTTTGGGAACTATGAAACTGACAATAAAGGTAGCTGGTTCTTTTTATCTCATTAATTTTCAGTTGGCGGTTGGCTAATTTCAATGTAGGTAGGTAGGTACTTAATACTTAAGTTATGATGTAACTACCTACTATTTTACACTCGACACTAGATGCACAACTCGTCCCTCTCTACTCGACGGTAGCCCTACACCGGCCCGTGGTTCCCTCCTCCGCCGCGCAGCGGCGCTAGTCTCCCACTTTTATCTCCCTCCTACTGAATAGTGAAGTATTGTGATTGTGAAGTATTGTATATATGATTGTCTCCTAACACGATAGTTGAGGTGTAGCTCAATGGATATGACTACGGTCTCGTGAACGTCGTGGGTTCAAATCCGGCTGACTGGTGTATTTTTTTTGCTCGTAAAACTCCAGAAATGTACTTCTAAAACGTCATTCTGACCTGCATGTACAACTAATTTGAATATTCACTAAGGGATTGACTACTTGATGTTATGTATTTTTGAGGTGCGAGCTTGTGAGCATCCAGATCACCAAACTATATACATAATTCTGATCTACATGCCCAACTAATTTGCATTTTTACTAAGGGATTGACTACTTGATGTTATGTCTTTTTGAGATGCGAGCTTGCGAGCATCCAGACCACCAAACTATACACATCATTCTGATCTACATGCTCAACTAATCTGCATTTTTACTAAGGGATTGACTACTTGATGTTATGTCTTCTTGAGATGCGAGCTTGCGAGCATCCAGACCACCAAACAATACACATCATTCTGATCTACATGCCCAACTAATCTGCATTTTTACTAAGGGATTGACTGGTACACAATCTCCTCACCAATAAATATATTTTTTCTTGGCATACGGATAAATCCGTAGATTTACAGGTCGGAGCGATCATACAAGCCCAGACTGATAAAAGAGGAGACTAGCGCCGCTGCGCGGCGGAGGAGGGAACCACGGGCCGGTGTAGGGCTACCGTCGAGTAGAGAGGGACGAGTTGTGCAACTAGTGTCGAGTCTATTTTACTTGGATATCATCCCTTGCTTAATACAGAAGGACTAGTGAAGAGTAGGTGTTTTATTTTATTTAATTGATTTCTTTGAGGTCTACACCTATACAGTTACATTTAGGTAGGTAGGTAGCTAATGTATAATATAGGTAGGTACCTACTTCTTTTGATGATATTGTTCTTCATAGAAGGGCTTTTTAATACGGAAATAATAAACGTATGCCTGATAATTTGCAGCGTTTTTCCCATAGGTAGGTATGTTTCCATATTCAGGAGACCAGTGCAAGAGCATAATATTAGCTTAATGTAGGTAGGTATGTAAAAGAAGAGTGTGAAGAAAAAACCTTCTGAGCATCTATTCTCTGCAAATCTTAGTACTGCTATATTCCGTAGAGATGATTCCGTGGCTGGACTTGTAACTTCTTTGAGTAAATGTATATATAGTATACAAAGGGTTAAACAATCAAGTTCTTGGGGCTGCTGCTTCCATATCGCTTGGCTTCACCCCACCGCATTTTGTTGGCTTGCCAATAAGCACTTACACCATACCTCCCTATTTTTGGAGTTCGGTGTACATGGAATACTCACAAAAAATCCTTACTTACCTTACCTACAGTTTTTGTTCATTTATAATAATTTATTGTGCAAACAAAGAAAATACCTAAATATTTATGTGTGCACCCCGCAGGCATGGACTCAATAAGCCCAGTAAGGTACCCCTAATAACTGATAGTCTCATTTGGTTCATTGAACCTCACTGTCCATAAATCAAACAAAAAATACCCTTTATTTCGAAAGTTGTTATGATCCCTGCCCTTTAGGGTTAACCAATGTGATACCGATGTTACTGGCACATCCCCAGCTGGCGTATGGTTTTTGAGCTAAATTTCATGTTAGGTCCAGTAGTTTCGGAAAAAAGCTAACGTATGGCAGACGGACTTTTTTTGCGCATCTTGAAAGTTTTTTACTTATTATTTTTTTCTTGGTCAATCACAAAGGCTCAATATTGAAAATAATAAACCAAAAACGAGACATAAGAAAAGGGTGAATGATGGTAGTTCGTCTCCAGATCGTTAGGGGCGCGCCAAGCGGGAGAAATCGTGTACTCAGTGTCAGCTCCGCCGATGGAGTGAGACCTCAGTATCATCCATGACAGTCGAAAGAGACAAAGTGAAGTGGTGAAGAAGAAGTTAAAACCTGCTTCGTAAGTCGTAACCTATCTTAGTTTTTCAAGTTTTACTTGTTTTACTGTCTTTTTCGTATTGTTGTGTTGAACCGTTTTTATAATTAAATATTTTATTAGCAGGAATCTTGTAGAGTGTCGTTGATTCAACAAATCAATTTGAATATTAGAAATGCGTCCACATAACTCCGCGGACACTGCGCTGAACGCTTTCCCATGGTTAGTGTGTACGTTTAGTTATATTCATGCTAACAACGCCTATTTCAATCTTGACGTAGACGTTTAAACTTTATGGTGCAAAATGTACCACTGCATAGCCCTTTAGTTGTATTAGAGGGCATTAAATTAATTTTTGCTGAATCTGGTGTGATTTTAGATCGTGTAGCGTGAAACTGACTGTCAACAATGGCGGAACCTAAGAAGTTCTCGTTTGGATTCAGTAAAGTCGTCAAAAAGCCAACATTATTCGCTCCCAAACCCGTTGAAACCATCGAATATATAAAATGCGTAGAAGATAAAACTGTGAAATTAGTTCACGAGGAAGTCGTGAAACCGAAGGAGTTACCTGTCATTCCCATGCCCCCAGGAAGCTCTGTGAGAGATCGCATATTGGAAGCAGTCAAAGCCCGAGAGGCCAAAGCAGCTAAAAGTAATGGTGGCCCGAATCTGGATGAATCTAAACATGCGAATGGTGCGGAATCTTCCAGTGAAGTTGCAAATGGTGACGTATCTGCTACTCAAAATGGTGTTGAGATTAAAACTGAAGAACAAGTTGAAGCCAAACCCTTGACGTTGGATGAGATGGCAGCCAAAGAGCTGTTAGAAAACGCACGTATGGAGACGGAAGAGAAGAAAGAGGTGGCTGTTATAGTAACTGAAGATGGAGCGAACCGCAAGCAATCTACCTTAGATGACTATGAAAATATGCCTATAAACGATTTCGGCTTGGCCATGCTGAGAGGGATGGGTTGGGACCCGAAAAAGGGAATCGGTTTAAATGAGAAAATCGTCACTCCGTCTGCACCCCAGCTCCGTCCTAAAGGGATGGGTTTAGGAGCGGATAAAGCTCTCGCGGCTCAAACACAACCTGGCAAAGCTTCAGCTGAAGATATGATAATGAAGAAAGGGTCTATGGTCAAAGTAATCAACGGCCCTCACAGTCAGCTTTATGGAAAAGTCGAAGGATTTGAGGAGCTTCCTGGACGAATCATGGTGCGCCTCACACTGAGCAACGCTGTGGTTTCTCTCAGTGAATTCATGGTGCAGCTTGTTGGGCCCACAGAGTACAACAAAAATTCGAAAGTGATGAACTTGGACAAATACAACGCTGCTTTGGATCTAGAAGCTGATCGCAAGCCTGTCCAGAGACAAATAAAATCCGAGCCCTCTCCCCGAGAAAGTTTTTCTAAACCGGAAAACCGCGTTGACGGAAGGAGGAGCAGAAGCCCGTCGTATGACAAAAGATCCTCTGGACGCAGTAAATCCAAGAAAAAGAGAGATCGATCCAGAGATCGAACTAGCATCAAGAGTAGCAAAAAGCGAGATAGTTCCGAATCGGACTCAGCTGATGAGAAATATAGAAAAAGGCGGTCCCCAGAGCGTCGTCGCCACAAAAGTTCTAAAAAGTCAAAATACCGATCATCTGATTCTTCTGAAGATTCTGGTTACCGCAGAAGCAAGAGGAGTGAAAAAAGCTCAAAATACAGCAAACACAAAAGTTACGACAGTGATAGTGATTCCTCTCCTCAAAGGCACCACAAAAAACACAAGAAGGGACACAAATAAACTGTATTTCACCCATTAATCTTAGGTGTCATATAAATCACTGTAAATAATCCGAATTGGTTACATTTATGTTTTTCAGTTCTTTATTTAGGGGTGCATTTTTATTAATTTACAACGGTTTTTAAGAATACAGATTTTAATATAAAATGAGCGTCAAGTTTGTTCGTGCTTGTTTTTTTAGATAGGTGCCTTTTCTCCATTTTTGTTGAAAATTGGATAATTCAAGCAACGAACCAATAGAGATAACATGAAGCTTTGCAGTAAAGCATTACTTGATACGTTCTTATGTACTTAGTGCAGAATAGAATTCCAGCCAATCTATCCATTGATGCCAATACTTGTGTATGAGGAGTATAGCTACTGTATGAGCAGCCTTTGTATGAACTTTGAATTTATGCACTATAAATTGAGTGACTTTTTGTGTGTATGTATTTCGAAAAAAACGGCCGGTATACCTACGGTTCTACAGTCAGATCATTTAATAATGATTAACTTTACACATTATAAGTTCATTATGGTTATTTAGCAATATTAGTTTATAACTGAGCGTAATAAATCAGCTTTAGCTTTCCTTGACACTAGAGATGCTTAGGGATTATGAGATGCTGTGATAAAATGAGAGCATTCCAAAAAGTGGCCAACGATTTTCCTGCTATGAAAACTAAGGGAGTTACACTTCCCTAGTAACGCATTGGTTGTACGTGAAAATCGATAGAAAATCCCACCGTGACGTAATGATAACAAATGGGAACGTCCTGTTAATCATTATTAAATGATAAAATATGAAATACCAAGTGATGGTGCAGTGTGGTAAACGAATCTATTTAGCTTTTTTACGGTTAACGAGAGGCCACTCATTTATATTGATATATTTTGCCAAAAGGATTGATTTAGGTTTTTTTTTTTTTTTTTTTTTTTGAGATGCGAGCATCTAGACCACCTGTTGGATATCTACTTGGAAAGATGGGATGACAAATAACACTCATGGAAGCTCAATATGAAGTGAATTATTCTTAATTGCTCCCCTGCATTTGGATAAATCCTAGAGTTTGTTTTAGGGTGAGAAATAGGATAGCTTCTCGTATTTATTTTAGCTTATCGCTTTCGCCGCAATGGCCTCGTCAGAGCTGAAAAGGTGAGTACACCTCAATTACAGGTTTGTATTGTTATGGTAATTTATTTAGTAATTGAGTTTAATTTAATGTAGTTGTTGTTATTACCTTACTGTATAGGGGTCGGTGGGTAGGTACATTTCCATGGGGTACATAATTTTAGTCAATCGTTTCCACTACTGCAGTCTGTAAAGAAGTTATTTATATTTAAGTAAGTATAAAGTAGATTTTTTAGAAGTTGAGTATTTCAGTACTTGCGTATTTATAAATTTAAGTATTATATTTATAATTACCTTAATGTTTTTTGTTGTTCTACCTAGTGAGAGATCGCAAGTTTTAGTTTAGATGATGTTTTTTTTCAATATTATATTGTAAGAATATGTATAGATTTACCTTTTCATATGTTTTTAGGGGGGTTAATTTTACTGTTAAAATTAATAAAATATGCAAGCTGGGAAACTTATCCTATCATTAGTTAAAATGTTTCCCAGCTTGCGTATTTTATTAATTTTAACAGTAAAATCCCCCCCTCCACCCAACATATGAAAAGGTAAATCTATACATTTTCTCATTCTGTGTTCTTA
The DNA here is from genome assembly GCA_030762985.1 of Adelphocoris suturalis. Taxonomy (NCBI): domain Eukaryota; kingdom Metazoa; phylum Arthropoda; class Insecta; order Hemiptera; family Miridae; genus Adelphocoris; species Adelphocoris suturalis. The sequence continues at coordinate 19,981,528 of CM061041.1, read as the reverse complement.
TTGTGTGTAGGTATCACTAGCTTAACATTACGCTTCATTAAGTGAATTTTTTTCAAACCCTACTGGAATCGAGTTTTCCATAAACTATAACCAGAACGGAATGCCTCCTAACCCTGATCTTTGTTTGGTCCTTCTATTGATCATGCAACTGATAATTTAGGTTGTGATTTTATCAATACTGGACATTGTGCTCCATGGTATTTCCCAGATAGTCATTCTAACCTTAAAGCACCAGCCTCTATTAAGGATCAAACGTTCTTTCAAATACTGCAGAGTGCCATACAAAAGACAATTTTTCCTTTGGTAGATTCGGTACTTGAAAACAGGGGTGAATAAATTGCTATTGAAAACGGCTTGAAAAAAATAATTTAAAAGAAAGAATCTATGGGTATGTGTTCCATTGACAAAATAGATCTGTAGGGAGCCTGTCACACTTAAAATAATTACTAATTCGATAAGTCGAGTTTAAGCTCAATATTATTTTGTTATTACTACTTTCCTTAAATTAGAACCTATTATTCATACGAATTGAAACACTTATTGTCTGGCGTATGCGTGTTGTGGTGTAGGTGGCGTATCCTGGTTGGTTCTTCTTGGTGATGACGTTGAGTTCCATGAACAACGCAACGTAATATTTCGCGCATTTCACACCTGTCGTCATGTAGATTGGAAGGTTTGGAAAAATTAGTCATCAAGCTTTTTCTACAAATTCGGTATTCTTGTGTAACTGAAATTCCTGAATAGATAGCTATGAATCCATCTTGTGTAATCCTGATTCCATTATCTGTACAACACTCAAATATTTACCCACCCCATTTCATTAGGTAATCATCCAATTAAAACACATTGTGGATGATGACTACATCGGTACCAAGCAGATCTTTACTACCTAGCTCTATTTTTTCTGCTCTTCAAATATGCCTATTGGATTCTTGAATACCAGTCGACAGCAAACATTCCCACACTGTGTACCTATCCGTGGTCATTCTTTCGTGATACTCGTCTGATAAAACTCAAAAACAATGAGGGAGGGCCATATACTTTGTTATCTAGATAATGGCTGAGGTTTACTCCTTCACTAGACAAATTACATTAGGTAGATCTTATGTAAGAAAAACATATAGAGAAATTGATATAACTAGATAAGTAGTTTCCATTACCGTTTATTCTAGTTAGCACTAGTATGAGGAATATATTCTTCTCTGAAACTTGTTCAAATTTATTTTAACAAGCCATGAAGGGGAAAGCAAATATTGTTAATAGCTGTTTAAGTCCTCAATGTGTGGAAGTTCAAAGTTTTAGTGCTTTGCCTGAAGACGCCGAACTTAGCACAGCAGGTAAGTACCTGGAATTGCCTACACGTTATTAGTATAAAAATTCCACGATTTAATTTAATTCCACCTACTGTTATTTTCATTTATGGATTTATTTAATATTGCCGTTTTGTTTTCTTGACCACTCAGTGTAGAAATTCTTGGTTTGATTTTGAGGGATGGTCGAATGAGGTTGGCTTAGATAAACTTATTTGACCTATCCTAAAAATCAAACCAAGAATTTAATTAATACAATTTATTTATTTTTTCCTCATGCTTGTGTACCAACCCACTTTTTTTCTTAATTCAAATTAAACTACTCAGATTCCACTACGATTTGTGTCTGGCGCAGCCAAAAAACCGAAACATTTAAAGATTTTTGTACTTGTTGGTTGACAGCGGGCAGCTATATTTAGAACGTTACTCACTCAGTTCTACGAATCCGATTCAGATCATTCTAATCTAAATTTGAAAGAAAAAAACGGTGTCGTAACAAGTATGACGAAAGCATGAGTACTCTGCAATCAACCATATTTTTCTGGCTTTTTTAAAATCATACTACATGTATTTACTATATTAAAACACAGAATTTTGAATTATGTTCAGTTCATATTTCAAAATTCCGTGTCTTCGTATACTATCAAAAACATGTGTATGAGCCACACAGAACAACAGCTAGAAATACACTGCCAAGGAAATGGCACATGAGCTTCCTCGTGACCTTCACAGTACGTCACCATTAAATTCCAGAAAACTAGAAACGACCGGTTCTGGCATCAGGGAATTAATAAGGTGGGAAATTGGAAGCTGACTGGTACATATAATAAATGAAATTAATAAGGAAAATTTTGATTTTGATATGGGACCATCCAGGATATAGTCCGCATGTTCCCTGAAAATTTCGTCTAAATCGGATCAAAACTGAAGCAGTTTTTAATTGATTTACAGGATTTCATTAATATTTTGATCTAAATTCATGATTAAAACATCCTTGGGGATATTTTACGCCGACTTCGAGCATGAAGACCTCAAGAAACCTTGCCCGCATCATCCCTGAAAATCTGAGCGAAATCCGTTCACAATTGCCTGAGTTATGACCGAAACTAGAAAATTTTGTTTGCGCCTGCGCAGAGGCTACCGTTGATTTGATCATGATGGAACTGATAGAGGACCATGTAGAGCACGATCCCTAAAAATTTGAAGAAAATCGCATCAAAATTGTGGAAATTATGGCTGTTGCAAGGACCGTAACAAGAATATTTCGTTCACGCATGCGCAGAGCGTACCGCTAATGCAATTATGATTATTGTCTTATGGGACCTCAAGGGACCTTACCCACATCATCCCTGAAAATCTGACCGAAATCGGTTCAACATTGACCGAGTTATGACCGTCACAAGGAATTCACGTTAGCGCCTGCGCAGAAGCTACCGTTGATTCGATCATGATGAAGTTGATAGGGGACCATCTAGAGCTTAACCCGCACGACCCCTGAAAATTTGGTTAAAATCGGATCAAAATTGTGGAAGTTATGGCTGTTACAAGGAAATGTGGACGGACAGACAGACACGGAACCAAATTTGTTCAGGAGGCTCTGAAACGCAAAATGCGAGTGGAAATTTTGATTTTGGAGCAAAAAAATTTTTTTATATCGAAAGTGAAAACAAAGCTTCCGCTGCCTTGCAGTCACGGAAGCAAAATATGGTTGATTGTTGAGGCCAAAGAAGCGTACACACGGAATATTGAAATATGTACTACGGGGAAGGCAATGGAGCTTTAATGCCAAAAACTAGTTTTTTGACAAAATTTTCCCATCCAAGCCTCAATTGTAAAAAAAAAAAAAAATTGTTTCGTTTTCCCTATATTTTTGGATTTTTCAACAAACACATCTGGTTCGGACATTTAATGGTTAAGAGGTCATCAATGTACTAGAACAAACTATATAAGGACAACAAGAATTTGTGTACTTGATGAAAGAAACATTCTCTGTATACATGTATTATTCAACGACAATGTTTTCAAAGTGATCTGAGATGAGAGGACTTAAACCCTCGATGTTCTTTTAAAATCGTCAAGAAAAAATGTAGAAACAAATAAATACAGTAGCCTATTAGTGTCTAACACATAGGAGCTGAGCACAAACATTTTTCTCGTAAGTTTTCTCAATTATCCAGTCTACTAGGTAAGAGGATACATATGTCTTCATAAGGTACGCACCATATAAATTAACTTTTTTATTATTTCGGCATAATATTGCTCATTAATGACTAGGTACTGTACATGATACGATTCATTTTTCTTTTTATTTTACAGGAAATAAACCAAGTCATGTATCCGAATTTCTCAGAAAAGAAGGTAAGTTGTGCATTTCTCAAGGTTTTAAATTTGTATGAGGTACTACGTACCTTCATGTCGTATAACTTATGCATGAATCATGTTTTTCTTCATATTGTAGTCGATGTAACTGAACATGACTATTTTTATCTACCTAATGTAATAGTTGAAGTTTCAAAACTATTTTGGAGCTAATTTTTTTTTTTCTTTTTCTGTCTTTCTTCCAGGACACTACGATCGGCATGCATCAGCTGACTTCGAAACAGCGATCACCTCTGCTGGTGAGTGTAGTGTTTAAACTACATTGTTTGGTTCATTTATGTCAAAGGGATTCTAAAATCCCTAAATATTAATAGCTGTTCCTACTGTTATTATTGTTGCATAGAGATGATTTTTTAATTGGAATCGTTTGCTGCAGCCATGTACTGCAGGTGACGCTCAATTTGGCTAACTTCTGTAGGTACTGGTTCCTTTCAGTTACAAGCCATAAAGTCTACAGTATAAGTAGCCTTATTTTTTATACAAAGTCTGTATGGTATAGGTATAGGGTAAGGCTGCAAACTGGGGAGGGTGAGGTCTCGGGCTCAAATTCAAGAAGCTGCCACTTTTTCCCCCTTTTGGTTTATTATTTCCAATAGTAAGCCTATGTGATCGTATAGCAAAACATTTTTATAACCCCCCCTCAAACTTTGTCACTTTACGTTTCATTCCCATCGTTTCATTTCCATAAATCATTCCCTTCTCATAGAAAAACTGGCCAAATTTTTTAACTTTTCTTCGAGCGCATGCTCTCTGATGCGGTCCTATCTGACTGGGCGTACTCAGTTTGTGTCCCGGAATGGATTGTCCTCCGAACTCCTTCCCATAAAAGATGGTGTTCCCCAGGGTTCAGTTTTAGCTCCATTTTTGTTTTTCACTTTCATCAATGACATGCCTCGTACTATTCACAATTGTTTATTTCATCTCTATGCAGATGATACCCAAATTTACAGACACAGCCCCACTGATCCTCCTTCACTCTCCCATTCAATTTCTCTTGTAAATGACGACCTTTCCTCAGTTCACAACTGGTGTATAAGCAACGGCCTTATCCTGAATCCCCAAAAAAGTCAAGCGATTGTAATCTATAAGCAGCACATTACTACCAGCTCTCTCCCACCTATCCTTATCAATAATACAACCATACCATATTTTTCATCCGTATGTAACTTGGGTGTAATCATCAACTCCACCCTCACCTGGAAGGATCATGTGGCCAAGATCTCTAGATCCGTCCTCTCATCTCTCCACTCCCTTCGCAACTTGGCCTTCTGTACCCCTTTCCATGTGCGCCTCAAGTTATTTCAGACACTTCTTCTCCCACACTTCACCTATTGCTCTATACTTTTCATGTGGTCCCTTGACTTCAACTCTCTAAAACGTCTCAGAGTCCTCTTCAATACCTGTACCCATTATGTATTTCACCTCAAATCCCAAGGACACATCTCTCCTTACGTAAATCGCCTCTTGGGTATGGATATCATTACTTACATAAATGTTCTTTCCTTGTGCATCATCTATAAAGCAACAAAGGGTTGCTTACCAAATTTCGTCAATTCCCTTTTTCCACCAGGCAGTTCAGATCGAGCCAACAACATTGCTATTAAACGGCACTTTAGCATGCCCATGGCTAGGTCAGTTTCCATTGCAGGAGCGAGGCTATGGAATTCCCTTCCAGTTTCGGTGCGGTGTGCTCCCTCCCTTGGTGCGTTCAGGTCTGCTGTTGTGCGCCGCTTCCTCACTGAGCATTAAACTCCTTCCTCTTTCTCTCTCTTTCTACTTTCGATATCTATCCCTTTTCACTCTTCTTATCTTCCTCTTCCCTTCTTCTCTTTCTGCCTTCCTCTTTCCCTCTTCCCTTAACTTGACAGTATTTTATTGCATTTGATAATTCTAGTTTTTTTTTTTTTTTTAACTATTTTCATCCCATATGTCTATTAATTTTCCCATATACATATTTCTGTAACTCTATGATTTATCTTTCGTTAATCTAAGTTGCCCTTCAGGCTTTAAATTTAGATGCCCTTCTGGCTTTAGTTTTAATTTACTTTGTTCCTCGTTTTTCTTACTTTCGCCTATACTGTCAAACTTGGCATGCGAGGTGGGACATATGTCCTATACCTATGTCAATAAATTACATTACATTACATTAAGGTGCGTAGAATCCAAATTTGAAATGTCCGTCCGCCGTCCGGGCCATAAAAGGCCTAAGAATTGACTTTAAAAACCTGTTCTTTCGCACATAGACTCCATTTGGGGTCTAGTTGGTCCTAACGTTTAACCATCCCGATCGCTTTACTCGCATAGATGCTATGGGCCAAAAATGGGCGAAAAAGTGTCTTTTTCGAGGGTTTGAGTGTTAGACTTACGCACGCACGCCTGCTTGGCAGGGGGTCACGGTGGGTGGTGAGGGGAGGTGAGCGGGGGGTGGAGTGAGAGGAGCTGCCGCGGCACCTTGTGGTGTCTGGGGTGACTAGGGGCGTAGCAGAGGGGTGTAGGAGAATGGATATTTATTACAGTTACGTGTTAAACCCATATAATACACCACGGCACCATGAGGTGGGTACGGTGTTCCTTCGAGGCATGAATATATGTTTTTTTCTAGGTCATATTTGTGTGTTAATACCAATGCTTTTCCTACGCATATTTAATAACATATCCTCTCGACTTTTCGTACGCACTTAGATAATGATATTATTAAGGCAATAACTATTTGAATAGATAGGAGCTCAAATCGAGAAATATAAACATGCGTATATAATTATAGAAGTATATACGCAACTGGAAATAGGACACGCCGAGGAGTCTGGACGGGCCTTATGACGTACGCAAGCCAACTAAAACTACGATCATACTCAATTGAAAAAAATAATAAACCTTTGTGAAATAATTTGCAGCGTTTTTTTTTTTTTTTTGGTTGGGGGGGTCAATGTTCATTTATACACTTGCGCCTGTACTGGGGTAAGTTAGGCTTGTAGTTTCAGGAGTTGCCACCTGCAGTACGTGACTGCAGTGAAAGATTCCTATTTGAATGACAAGGAACTTGTGACTCAGGGGTGCCCACAGGGGGGGGGGGGGGGGGGGTCACGACGCAAACTGCGTCGTTGAAATTTTGGGGGGGGGGGGGTGTTAGAAAAATGAGTATTTTTTTAATTTTTGTATGAACAAGTAATAAGATTTATACTAACGATTTGCTAGCGTCAGCTGTTTTCAATTATTTATCACATCAGTGTATCATTTACATTACCTATTTAATAAATATTTTATTTGGGGGGGGGGGTCGGGAGTTTGGGGGGGGGTCGGGAGTTTGGGGGGGGGGGGGGCTTGAGCCGTTGCGCTTGGGGGGGGGGGCACCCCTGTGTGACTTAATAGGAAATTATTCACCAATCTATTATGTGTGTGTTCAAGGTTTTGGAAAATTCAACTATTTCCTGCTTCTTGTATCTCTGCCTGCACATTTCTCAGCAAGCATGGTTGCTGGTTCCATATCCTACGCGCTTCCTTCGATTAGTTGTGATTTTGATGTCACCAACTTTGAAAAAGGAGTTCTGCAGTTGGGATCATATTTCGGTACTATTAGGTTGACTTATTTATATATTTGCTTTATATGTTTATTTATTTTTACACTGGGATAGTTAATCCTCGGTTTAGATGTTGGATGAGGGTTGATTTAAGTAAATTATAAAGGTAAATCATACGAAAATTAAGAAAGCCTTACTTACAATCTTTCGTTACTCGAAAACAAAACTGCAATGTCCAAAATCGGTAAATCTATTCTTGAACGCTTAATTCATGTGCTGTTAGTTTCAATGGGGCATTTCCTGGGTCAAAAGTTAATGTACCTATTTTACTTCAGGTTCAGCTAAAGATCTAAACCATCCAATTTTGGTTTATTAATTTCAATAATAAACCTTTGTAACATTTACCAAGAAAAAAAAGTGAAATCATCCCTCAAAATTGATTGGTTTGCGTTTCAACTGCCTAGAATCGAATTAAACAAAAAAAACCCTCCAAAGATTTTCTCTAAAAAAGATTTTCTCGAAAACCATGTGTCAGCAGGAGATGTACTAGTATCACCGGCATCACTATCGCTCAGCCCTATAGGGCTTGAATCTTGATATCTCAAAAACCTTCGAAATGAAAGGGTATTTTTTCGTTTGATTTATGGACAACGAGGTTCAATGAATCAAATGATATCATCCAGGTCGCGTTACCTTCATTTTTTCGTTTCCCATAATATGGGGATGTATCGAGTCCAAGCTTATACCCTTCAAACGAAGCTAAACTTTTGAAAACTTACAAGATGTCTGTAGCTTAGTGGTAGAACTTCGGACTGTTGCGTGGGGGTCTGAGGTTCAAAACCTCGTGGAAAAAATTCTCTACTCCTTCACATTAACCCTAAAAGTTTTATTATTTTTCATTGGTATTATTTATTTTGTATTCATTTAATCTTCGTTTATTCATTTATTTTCTTTGTTATATTGTGATAATGCACCTTAGACTCAGTTTACTATGTAATTTTCTATGGACCAGTGATCTTCGTAGAAGGGCTGTCTTACAGAAATGATACACCTTTGTGAACTTAATTGCAGCGTTCCAAGTCCTAACAGATCAGTTTAACGCAAATAAATTGAAGGAAAAGTTGTATTATAGCTATTTCATTCTCAATCCCGTTAAGCTGGAGTGAGTGGATAATTGATATGTACGTGATGATGTCAGGCACCCCTCGATTTTCATCTGCTTCTATTGGTTACCCTTCTCAAGCACGTTTTTGAAGATCTCTCCTTGAGACCTTCGGCTTGAAATAAAGCACATATGATGCGAGGCTTCTCACCACTTTCCCAATATTTGCTCGATTTACACGGGTACATTGCTACACTGAATGGTGGAGATTCTGCACACATAAATGCATTTGTATGAAACTTACAGATATGAGTTTAGAACTGTAACAGCCCAAAAATATTTGATACCTCAACAGGAGTTCGAACTCGCGTCGTTACAGCTACAGGAAATTTTCCGTAGTTGCAACACTCCAACGATTAGAGCTATGAGGCCTGGGGGTGTGGTGAACTCACCATATATCACTGGCCCTTTTCAGGGCCACCAAAAATAAGTTCACACATTAGAACTATACAAAAAGACGTCAGGCTACGTCTAGACGAAACAAAACAAATAGCCGAAAAGATTATGCGAAATTCATAATCACAAAAGAAATTAACTCGTCGAAAGTTAAAACACGACAAGCTAAACGCTCACTGCACGAGCGAAGCTTGACGAGCCGGCAAGCATAACACACAAAAGTTGCCTTGAAACAAATGACTTTCAAATCCAATCAAGGACGAACAAAGCCAGACGCACTCTACGGAGGAAAGGCGGAAGAAGATGTTTCAACTTCCGCTCACCGGGCGCAATCAACCAAATCGGAAGCGATTTCTACTTCCACACACACGACCCATACAGCCAATCAAATGCAGAATCCGACTTCCGGACGGATATAAATATAGCACTTGCTGGGCCCGTCGGATATACCAATCTCAACCTCCGATCTGACGACTCTTCTCTTCAAACCTACTAGGATTGAAGACGAAGCTTTCTACACGATTCTGCGACGAGAGATTCTGCTTTCTCCAAGACTCCGGGTAGCTCGAGCGACTTACACTCTGTATTACGCACTACCCTCTAGACGGTATCCCGACGTGGCTACATCGTCTAGCTTCAACTCGCCACCCGGATCAGAGGAGCAATCCACTGATCATCCGCTGGGACGAGTTCTAAGTCTTGTCGCCCGTGTCTCCAAATTTATTCGCAGACCGTCCGCTGGGGCAAGCCAATCGATCATCAAGCAAGCCCTCACACGGGTTGATCGATTGACACGGCTGGACCCACCTTTTTCTGACGAGCTTCACTCAAGCAGAAAAAGTGGTTGACCGCCCGGTTGAAACGGTACTTTCTCGTACCTTTCACCTGAACACTATCCAGTTTCAAATCCGCATGACCATCTGAATAACATGGTTCGCGGTATCGGCTGGTTTGGGGTCGGACGAATGACGAAGTAAAACTGCAGGCCGCTGGCTCAGCAGATGCTCCCTGGAACAAGTCAGCAGTCGAGCGAGGTCATTTTCACTGTGTGTGTTTTGACTCAAGTGAGTGAGGAAGAGAAAGGTGCTAACAACAGGTAATGTGATGTTCAGTCTTTTGTCTCGAGAGGGATTTAATTAATTATTGTTTTTTATGATTTCAATTGATCATATGATGGATTGTTTATCGACTGTCAAAGTTATTTTCCTGGAGCGTAACAGAACTCATATCCTAGCAGTGCTCCGAAATTTCGTTAGGCCAGTCCCAAGAATGCGCAGAACCCTCAGCAGAGCAGAATGCTCTTATTACCCTAGTCCGATTCACACACTCTTGAGTACCTATGAAAACTATAGCTCGACTATGTTGAACTATCTTCTACCAGAATTACAAACTGCTTAACATGCCCACCCTTCACGTATTCATATTCAGTTCTCTTCAAATATAATAAATTCATATTATTTAAAGATTCATTTATTGGACTTACATGTGATAATTATTGTCTTTGGTTTTACCAGGTACTATATTGGCAGCATTCTTTTGGGGATTTGCATCAGATTCCTTTGGTCGGAAGAAACTTTTGACTTTTGGATTCCTTTTCGATGGGCTTGCTGGAGTTTGCGCGGGTTTATCACCTTCACTGTGGTTTATGGTTTTCTTCAAAGTACTGAATGGTGCTCTGTAAGTTTTAATTGTTGACTTTGTAAATTAGTTGAGTAGTTAAGTGTACTTTCACATAAACAGTACTATAAAGCAGCGCTCCAGTGAGCTTTTCTATCCATCTATAAAATCTATCGTGATAAAAATAGTTAGTGGTCTAGACAAAGTCTATCTAGGGTAGGTGGGGGCTTTAAAGTTCCACTGACATATTTACAAAAGCAGAAATAGTGGGCGGGGACATCCGTGTGGCAGTGGTTTCACTGACTTCCTATAATTTGTTGAACTGATGCTCATAGAGTTCAGATGGTTCGTTGTGTGAGAAAATGAGTTTAGTGTGTTTTGACAACCGCACAATGGTAGCCAATGCGCCAACTTGATTTATTACTGTCCAATGGAGAGCAACTTACAAAAATTATAACAATTGTTGCCTATTTAGGATAAATTTATTATTTGACCAATTCATATGAGTGAATATAGTGACTGAGTCGATCTTGAGCCATAGGCTAAGAGATGGTCATCCTGGAAGTTTAACCACCGTCACGACTGCTAGGGTTTGGAGGAATCAGCCACTATAAAGGCTCTTACCGCTACATGTTTTCCCCCTGTAGCTGAAGAATAGGTGCCATGTGATAGGTATCAATCCTTAGAAATGAGCAAAACACTATTGAAAAGAAATAAAAGATTATGATTGGTATCACTGAGTGCAGCACACGCCCACTCGTGTGACTCGTCTAGGCACATTGCCAGAAGGTTAATCAAGTAGACGTTGGATCTCCAAAGAGTTCATAGAAAAAGGGTAGTACGTTCAGTAGAGTAGTAGTCTGGTTGAGTATGATCTGGAATGTTGGGCTGTTTGGGCTCAAAGGAGGGTGTTTGATTGGACTAAAGGAGGGTGTGCTACTAACATGTAATCAGCAGAGTTAATATTTGGTACGTACTGTTGTGAACTCTATTCTCTAATGTGGTTTCCTAAATAAACTGGGTTTAGCCTGAGACTGACCTTGTTTCCCTCTACCTTGACCCACTGGTGGCCGACTCATAAAAGCATGGTGCAGACTCGATTGGTGTCTATTCTATTAGAGTCCAACTCTTGTTGCTTACTTCTCAACCTCACTCCTATCTCCTCCTGCCTTCCATCACTTCCCAACTTAGAGTTTACGGTTATATTGTATCACCAATGTCTGTGCTACAACACTCACAAGGCATATGGTGATATCGTTTTGCCAATTTGTGTTAACTTTTTTGTAGTGAGAGAGCACAGTGGTATTTCCAGCGCACTTAAAGTACCTACCAGTATCGGTAATATTGCTTTGCCAGGCTGATATTTACTAAATCACAACCTCTACCAATCCCAACTTATCTCTAAAAGTTTCTAGTAGGTTTCATAGTACTAGATAGTCAGTACTCACATTCACTCTAAAGATATAATTCTGATGATCCACAACATAAATTCACAACGCATACAGAAATGATTCTCTACTCAATCAAATGTTTATATTGTTTATAGAAATGCAGGACCTACTTCAATCTTTGTGGCTTACCTTTCTGAAATATTCCTGAAAGAACACAGAGACATTGCGGTGTTATCATCAGGGATCTTTTCTGCTATAGGAAACATTCTTCAGCCAGGTAATTTTTTAAATCTTTTTCTCTATGGAGGATTTCGTTAAAAATATTGTAATGAAGTTTTATGGTACACCCGTACATAGTACTTATTCTTAAGCCGTGGAACACTAGGAAAACGAGGGCATGAAAAAATAATAATCATCATCATGCAATAATTCATTTTTAATATTCTGATCACCATTACCCCAGGTGTTCACAATCATCCGGCCTAACCCTATACTTACTGTCGTTGGCTCGTTCCCCATGCTAACTTCTGTGGTTCGAATCTAAGCTTTGATGCTAATCAGAAAGACTATCATCTAATGTACTTTTTTTCTTCTTAGTTCAATGCTTAATATCTGTATACCAATGAAAGTTTCCAAATGTGCAAATACCTTATTTAGGCAGACTCATAATTTATGTAAGCACACCTCCAACATCCATACACATGGGTCTGCAATGCTGTCAAGTAACGATGACTAGGTTGTGAAACAGCCCCTTTGAAATGTCAGTTTCCTCCCCTTTGACAATTTTTGTGGTTTCCAAACCGAAGAGCAACCCCGAAAAATGAAATCACCGTTTCTTTTGATCCTGTTTCAGAGAATAACCTAGCCATCGAGAAAAATCTTACTTAAAACCAGCAGACTTGAAAAGAGACTCGTCCTTTCGTTAATTTTAATGGAACTGATGCCACAGATCGACTTGCATACAGACTTCTTAACAATGTGGGTTTGAATTGATAGGTTATATTTGAATCTTGTTTCTACTCTTGGTGAAATTGAATTTTTCTCACTGTCTAGATGTTTTGTGGCTCAGTGAGTGACCAAGACATCCCATTGCCACTTATGTGATTAGCAAAAGGTTTTTCTACTTGCAATTGATATATTAAATTAACGTTTCAGGGATGGCCTTATTGATTATGTGGTCCTTTCCTCTCGAAAATCCAATTACCATCTACGGTGACTATAAACTGACCTCTTGGAGGTTGTTCCTGTTAGCTTGCTCAGTGCCGTCTCTATTTTGTGGTGTTTGCTGTGCCTTTTTTCTTGAAAGCCCAAAATTTCTCATGGAGAAAGGGAGAAAGGAAGAAGCCTTAAATGTTTTTCAAACTATCTATACCGTCAATACTGGGTTACCTGCAAACAATTACCCTGTAAGTATCTCTATGCATAATTTATTCGAGTGATTACTTAACATAGAATACGTTTTTATGGAGATTTGCTTTCTACGGTGTTCCATATAATATATAATACCTAGGAAAAACACCACATGGACACTAAACTCCATCAATTAGAATAAAAATTAGAACTAACCAAATGATGCTCCTCTATCTCAATTAGGATGGCAGGAATTCCTATTCTGTTTTATCAGAACCTCTTTTTTTTAGAATTTAAGCCGTTTCTCAACCGGAAAGGTCATTAGCGGCAATCAAAAAGGGGTGTCAAAAGGACACTGCAATGGGCACGATTCCAAGGGGAGCCATGCTGACCGTCCGTCACTAAACGGATTGCCAACACGGACTCCACTGGAAGATCGGAGGGGGGGAAATAATAATAATAATACGAGGTTTGTCCAGAAAATAAGTTGCGTTTTGATCTGTAGGGTGGTAGGAGTGGCTTTTGCCAAATCTGGTAACACCGCTCGAAAGAGGAGAGGTGGGGGAATAGAATGAGAGGTGGGTGACCTCAGTCGGTCAGTTACCAACGTCAGGGCAGGTAGTTGAAATGGAGCCCTCCACGTCGCGTCCCGCCACCTCGATCCCCGTTCCCTCTCGAGTTGTTGTGCGCGGAGTGATTCAATTTCTTTATGCACAGGGTTTCAAATCAGTTCAAATTCACGAACAGCTCATTTCTGTTTATGGAGAAGGTGTAATGAGTGAGTCAATGGTGAGGAGATGGGTACGTGAATTTGAGGCGGCCATTCGTTGTTCCTTGTGTTGGGGCATCAGCCCTCTAGGGACCCACCGAGCGCAAACTTTCCGAAAGTCAAGTTTTTCCGAGACGATCTCATGGATGAGGGATCGTGAGATGTCTGGGAAACTCAGATGGAAACTCATCCAGGGTTGAACGACGATCTTTGCGAACTGCATTGTCGATTTCTGCGACAATTTCGTCCGTCACAACTGAGGGTCTGCCTCTCCCACTTTCATCCTCAAGTGAATGTCTTCCCGCCTTGAATTCACGTACCCATCTCCTCACCATTGACTCACTCATTACACCTTCTCCATAAACAAAATGAGCTGTTCGTGAATTTGAACTGATTTGAAACCCTGTGCATAAAGAAATTGAATCACTCCGCGCACAACAACTCGAGAGGGAACGGGGATCGAGGTGGCGGGACGCGACGTGGAGGGCTCCATTTCAACTACCTGCCCTGACGTTGGTAACTGACCGACTGAGGTCACCCACCTCTCATTCTATTCCCCCACCTCTCCTCTTTCGAGCGGTGTTACCAGATTTGGCAAAAGCCACTCCTACCACCCTACAGATCAAAACGCAACTTATTTTCTGGACAACCCTCGTAATAATAACCCGCAAAACGAGGTATTGCTGCACTCTGCTTCAAGGGATACAGCCATGACCGCTTTGTAACCCCTACAGCGGATAAAAATACCCCGTAATAAACTACGACTAGATGATCCTTACAAATACATAAATATTATCGATAAATATAATAATAAATACTGTACGTCTTGGTTAAATAAAGGTATGACTAGATGTACATAAATAAATAAATATATCACAGATCGGAATATCACAGTTTATTGTAAAGCTCAGTGGCTTTCAGGTACACCAACAGGGACTGGACCTTGTCTGGTCCTGACAGAACATCCACCCACTGAGGGGGTGAATGCTGGACTCTGAGGTCCATGAGGGCTGGGAAATCCTCCAAAAGTGGCGGATAGACAAACCACCCCTACATCTCCCACACACAACATCATGAGCTACTGGATCTAGCAGGTGTCTGTGAGTAAGACGAGTATGGCCAGTGGCTACCCGATTGACCATAATGCGTTGAAGTTGCCCCTTGAAAGTTGGATCACAAAAGAGCCAACCGGGCAAAGATCTTGAAGGAAACCACGCAGACCAGTGACCTCACCCTTTCATTGCTCAAGAATGGAATGGAATTGGCTTTATATTGAATGTAGGATACTTGATCCTCAATGCGCATAGGCAAAATCTCAATGGCGCTATCACCAATGGCTCTCCTTGCAAAAGCATCAGCAGACTCATTGCCATGGATACCAACATGGATTGGCACCCACATAAAAGTGATGGAGGTACCAAGAGTTGTGGCTTGGTGCAGTGATAAACGGAGTCTTTGTATCAGAGGATCATAAGAATAAGAGTCCCTGATAGCCTCAATGGTACTTAGTGAGTCACTGCAGATCACATAGTTCCCAATTCCAACAGCTGGTAGTGTCGAACAGCCAGTGTCACTGCCCACAACTCTGCTGTGAACACAGACGCAACAAGTCCTCTATTGGTGGGGGTTTTCTACGAAATTTCTCTTTTATAGCTTTGTCAGATGACGTGATCATTTTTTTTTTTTTTTTTTTTTTTTTTTTTTTTTTTGGACGAAGGGACATTCCATAGGTAGGTAATTGTTTTGTTTCGCCATTAGACTTTTCCTAGGTTGTCAAAAATCGAAATTACCTACGTATTTTGATTTTTTCTTTTTTAGATTTAGATCTCTTGGTTCAACTATTCGATGTTTAATTAAAGAGTTGATTCATGCTGGATGAGAATGCCAGCTTTGGAAGCTGTTGTCATTGTAAATTCACTAAGGTTATCCTTTGTGTGTATGGCGCCGGAGGCCGCGGGGGGTGGCACCATACGGAGCTTTGAGCTTGCATTTCGCCTTTTTTTCTGGAATGAGAGCCGGTCCGTGTTAGTTCGTTAGATTCTCGGTTATCATGGGATCTGCTGACAGCGCCTTACGGCCACGGACGGTCAGCTTCCATAGAAAGCAAAAACTCTCTAGCTTCACGGAACGATTAGGTACTCGTATCAACGATACATAGTAACGACAAAAAGTTTAGTGTTACCTTGTGATCTCCGTAGCTAATTTCTTTGCTATTCAACCTATGTAGCTAAAATTAAAAATGGAGGTGAATAACGTATTCTACGCTCATCACTCTTTAGCCTTTAGGTGCAACGTGTTTTTTATTACTAAAATGTTTTTGAACGAGTATAACCATTAAAGGTAGAAGATTTCCCACAAGTAATTTATTGCTTGAATGAAAGAATTATTTCAGTAAATTTTTGCTTTTCAGAAAATCTTACGCGTTATTTTTATAGCACACAGTTCAAACATAGGAAAACAGGATTTTTCGATTTTATACGTGCATTGCATTAATCATGTTGAGTATAGAGTGTCATATTGGCCATCAGTAATGATGTGACCATAGGTACCTGTTTTAACTGGATAATTGAGATGATCTTCCGCGGCTTTATTTACTTGTTAATAGTGGTGTATGTACAGTGGCTTGAACACTGGTTTGTTGGTGTCTTCCATGTATGCTGTTTCGGTTGTTTGCTAGTTTTCGCATCAAACTTATTGTAGAACTAAAGTTGTTTATTAGACTTTAACTGATGGCGTTCTATTTCGAAATTAGATTCGCCACCTGCATGACATAAGGTCTCCTTCAGTGATTGCCACTTCCAAACTCGAGCCCCAGAAAACCTTTTGGGAGAGAGTGAAGATGGGATTCATATTGTCAATGGCACTTTTTAAACCTCCCTACGTCCGTAGAGCAGCATACTACTTTGCAATACAGTGTGGAGCAATGGCTAGGTAAGTTGAGCTATCTACATAAATGCCTAGGATTTCGAATAGTACATCTTTTAAGAAGGTTGAGAAGGTTAAAGATGTAAATTATTATTTTTCAAAATCAAAGTACATCGATTTGTAAATATCTCGAAACCAATGGTTTGTGGGTTTATTATCTTTCTTAGCAGTCTAAGTCTCCCGTCTATTCGTTCTAAATATAATTAGAAATAATAGAATAGAATAGAATAATTTTATTGTAAAAACCTAGAAGGTAACACAAACGTCAATATAAATAGGTATACATAAATACAAGATGAAAAAAAATCGTCAATATACAGAAAAAACAATAAAAAACTGTAAATGCAACGGAATGACTTAGTCAAACAAGATCATAGATGGCACAGATGGCTATATCAAAACTTGATGGTAAAAAAATCTTGAACTGCATATAATTCAGCATCAAGGAGAATAGATTTTAGTTTTTAGACAAATAGCTTTTCAAGAAGCTCACGAACACTTTCAGGTAAACAATTATAGAGTCTCACATCGGTCTGCAAAGGATTGGACTTTAAAGAATTCGTCAGTCGGGTCACGGGAGGATGGTGATTATTTTGAAAGCGAGTCAAATAGCTATGCTTGTCCGATCCACGAAGCGCTAATCCAGGATTTTTGTGAATGATCTTAATGCAGCTGAACACGTGACGGCTGGGAATGGTCAGGCACTGCAGTTTTTTAAAATAGCCCCTGCAACTTTCGTTGTATCCCAAACCATATAAAATCCTAACAGCTGATTTCTGTTGTTTGAAAATTTTCTCCCAATTAGAAGAGTTCCCCCACATGACAATCATATAATATGCGTGACTCATGAAAAGGAAAAAAAAGCCATACGAAGAACAGAAAATGATACTGCAGATGAGAGTCAACGAAGTGCGAAGTTAGCTGAAGCAAGTTTGGTGTATAAATGGTCTATATGATGGCTCCAGTTGAAGGCCCAGAAAGTTTACCGGACCCTCAAGACGGCCATTAAGACAGAATTTCATATTCTGCATCTTTTCCTTATCGAGTCTGAGTCCATTTGCCCCGCACCACTCCTCAATAATGTTATTAGAAGAGCATAGACTATAATTCAAAGAACCTGAGTCGTCACCTATCGCCATTACCGTCATATCGTGGAACAAGAAAATATCTTGTCCCTCAACATTATTGAATTGGAAAAGCAGATCATTTACAAATAGCAAAAACAAAGTTGGACCCAGAACCGAGCCCTGCTTTACACCATACGTACTTAATAGTTGTTGCCGTAGATAAGGACCCACCAAATACGACAGTCTGGCGCCATCCAACCAGAAAACACTCGAAAAAAGCCACTGCAGATTCAGAGAAGCAGTAGTGGGCAAGCTTCTTCAAAAGCAAGTTGTGCGGTACCAAGTCGAATGTGTAGTTAAGTCATATAGCAAATGGCTGTCTATTTTCTGGTTTCCAAACTCTCATACACTCGCAATAACAGGGAGAAAGCTGCGTCAACCGTACATCAATTGCGTCTCCTTGGAGCTCACATGTAGGGATCCTCCACCGAAAAGTCTCGATAGTATCGATTCGGCCTCTTAACACATCGATGCATTCAGATGCAGAGATAGGAGTTGTTTCAGAGCGCTCTGGAGACCTCCCTCAAAAGCATTTCCTACTGAGTGGTAAAGTACTGTGATTGTTTCCTGAATCAACGGTTGTGGCGTAGTCCAATGGATATGATAACGGTCTCGTGAGCTGAAGGTCGTGGGGTCTTTTTTTTCTCGTAGAACTCCCGAAATATACTTCTAAAACGATATTCTGACCTGCATGTCCAACTAATCTGCATTTTCACTAAGGGATTGACTACTTGATGTTATGTATTTTTGAGATGCGAGCTTGCGAGCATCCAGACCACCAAACTATACACTTCATTTTGACCTACATGTCCACTAATCTGCATTTTTACTAAGGGATTGACTACTTGATGTTATGTATTTTTGAGATGCGAGCTTGCGAGCATCCAGACCACCAAACTATATACTTCATTCTGACTTACAAGTCCACTAATCTGCATTTTTACTAAGGGATTGACTACTTGATGTTATGTATTTTTGAGATGCGAGCTTGCGAGCATCCAGACCACCAAACTATACACTTCATTCTGACCTCCATGTCCAACTAATCTGCATTTTTACTAAGGGATTGACTACTTGATGTTCTGTATTTTTGAGATGCGAGCTTGCGAGCATCCAGACCACCAAACTATATAATTCATTCTGACTTACAAGTCCACTAATCTGCATTTTTACTAAGGGATTGCCTACTTGATGGTATGTATTTTTGAGATGCGAGCTTGCGAGCATCCAGACCACCAAACTATACACTTCATTCTGATCTACATGTCCAACTAATATGCATTTTTACTAAGGGATTGACTACTTGATGTTATGTATTTTTGAGATACGAGCTTGCGAGCATCCAGACCACCAAACTATACACTTCATTCTGACTTACAAGTCCACTAATCTGCATTTTAACTAAGGGATTGACTACTTGATGGTATGTATTTTTTAGATGCGAGCTTGCGAGCATCCAGACCACCAAACTATATACTTCATTCTGACTTACAAGTCCACTAATCTGCATTTTAACTAAGGGATTGACTACTTGATGTTATGTATTTTTGAGATGCGAGCTTGCGAGCATCCAGACCACCAAACTATACACTTCATTCTGACCTCCATGTCCAACTAATCTACATTTTTACTAAGGGATTGACTACTTGATGTTCTGTATTTTTGAGATGCGAGCTTGCGAGCATCCAGACCACCAAACTATACACTTCATTCTGACTTACAAGTCCACTAATCTGCATTTTAACTAAGGGATTGACTACTTGATGTTCTGTATTTTTGAGATGCGAGCTTGCGAGCATCCAGACCACCAAACTATATACTTCATTCTGACTTACAAGTCCACTAATCTGCATTTTAACTAAGGGATTGACTACTTGATGGTATGTATTTTTGAGATGCGAGCTTGCGAGCATCCAGACCACCAAACTATATACTTCATTCTGACTTACAAGTCCAACTAATCTACATTTTCACAAAGGGATTGACTACCAACTTGATGTTCTGTATTTTTGAGATGCGAGCTTGGGAGTATCCAGACCACCAAACTATATACTTCATTCTGACTTACAAGTCCACTAATCTGAATTTTTACTAAGGGATTGACTACTTGATGGTATGTATTTTTGAGATACGAGCTTGCGAACATCCAGTCCACCAAACTATACACTTCATTCTGACCTACATGTCCAACTAATCTGCATTTTAACTAAGGGATTGACTACTTGATGTTCTGTATTTTTGAGATACGAGCTTGCGAGCATCCAGACCACCAAACTATATACTTCATTCTGACTTACAAGTCCACTAATCTACATTTTTACTAAGGGATTGACTACTTGATGTTCTGTATTTTTGAGATGCGAGCTTGCGAGCATCCAGACCACCAAACTATACACTTCATTCTGACCTCCATGTCCAACTAATCTACATTTTTACTAAGGGATTGACTACTTGATGTTCTGTATTTTTGAGATACGAGCTTGCGAGCATCCAGACCACCAAACTATATACTTCATTCTGACTTACAAGTCCACTAATCTGCATTTTAACTAAGGGATTGACAACTTGATGTTCTGTATTTTTGAGATGCGAGCTTGCGAGCTTCCAGACCACCAAACTATACACATCATTCTGACTTACATATCCAACTAATCTGAATTTTTACTAAGGGATTGACTACTTGATGTGATTTATTTTTAAGATGCGAACTTGCGAGCATCCAGCCCACCAAACTATACACTTCATTCTGACCTCCATGTCCAACTAATCTGCATTTTAACTAAGGGATTGACTACTTGATGTTCTGTATTTTTGAGATACGAGCTTGCGAGCATCCAGACCACCAAACTATATACTTCATTCTGACTTACAAGTCCACTAATCTGCATTTTAACTAAGGGATTGACTACTTGATGTTCTGTATTTTTGAGATGCGAGCTTGTGAACATCCAGACCACCAAACTATACACATCATTCTGACCTATATGTCCAACTAATCTGAAGTTTTACAAAGGGATTGACTACTTGATGTTCTGTATTCTTGAGATTCAAGCTTGCGAGCATCCAGACCACCAAACTATATACTTCATTCTGACTTACAAGTCCACTAATCTGCATTTTAACTAAGGGATTGACAACTTGATGTTCTGTATTTTTGAGATGCGAGCTTGCGAGCTTCCAGACAGCCAAAATATACACATCATTCTGACCTACATGTCCAACTAAACTGTATTTTAACTAAGGGATTGACTACTTGATGTTATGTAATTTTGAGATGCGAACTTGCGAGCATCCAGCCCACCAAACTATACACTTCATTCTGACCTCCATGTCCAACTAATCTGCATTTTTACTAAGGGATTGACTACTTGATGTTCTGTATTTTTGAGATACGAGCTTGCGAGCATCCAGACCACCAAACTATATACTTCATTCTGACTTACAAGTCAACTAATCTGCATTTTTACTAAGGGATTGACTACTTGATGTTATGTATTTTTGAGATGCGAGCTTGCGAGCATCCAGACCACCAAACTATACACTTCCTTCTGACCTACGTGTCCAACTAATCTGTATTTTTACTAAGGGATTGACTACTTGATGTTATGTATTTTTGAGATGCGAGCTTGCGAGCATCCAGACCACCAAACTATATACATCATTCTGACCTACACGTCCAACTAATCTGAATTTTTACTAAGGGATTGACTACTTGATGTTAAGTATTGTTGAGATGCGAGCTTGCGAGCATCCAGACCACCAAACTATATACAATTCTGACCTACAAAGTCCACTAATCTGCATTTTTACTAAGGGATTTACTACTTGATGTTATGTATTTTTGAGATGCGAGCTTGCGAACATCCAGACCACCAAACTATATACTTCATTCTGACTTACAAGTCCACTAATCTGCATTTTAACTAAGGGATTGACAACTTGATGTTCTGTATTTTTGAGATGCGAGATTGCGAGCATCCATACCACGAAACTATATACTTCATTCTGACTTACAAGTCCACTAATCTGCATTTTAACTTAGGGATTGACTACTTGATGGTATGTATTTTTGAGATGCGAGCTTGCGAGCATCCAGACCACCAAACTATACACTTCATTCTGATCTACATGTCCAACTAATATGCATTTTTACTAAGGGATTGACTACTTGATGTTATGTATTTTTGAGATACGAGCTTGCGAGCATCCAGACCACCAAACTATATACTTCATTCTGACCTACAAAGTCCACTAATCTGCATTTTTACTAAGGGATTTACTACTTGATGTTATGTATTTTTGAGATGCGAGCTTGCGAACATCCAGACTACCAAACTATACACTTCATTCTGAACTACATGTCCAACTAATCTGCATTTTAACTAAGGGATTGACTACTTGATGTTCTGTATTTTTGAGATACGAGCTTGCGAGCATCCAGACCACCAAACTATATACTTCATTCTGACTTACAAGTCCACTAATCTGCATTTTAACTAAGGGATTGACAACTTGATGTTCTGTATTTTTGAGATGCGAGCTTGCGAGCATCCAGACCACCAAACTATATACTTCATTCTGACCTACAAAGTCCACTAATCTGCATTTTTACTAAGGGATTTACTACTTGATGTTATGTATTTTTGAGATGCGAGCTTGCGAACATCCAGACTACCAAACTATACACTTCATTCTGACCTCCATGTCCAACTAATCTGCATTTTAACTAAGGGATTGACTACTTGATGTTCTGTATTTTTGAGATACGAGCTTGCGAGCATCCAGACCACCAAACTATATACTTCATTCTGACTTACAAGTCCACTAATCTGCATTTTAACTAAGGGATTGACTACTTGATGGTATGTATTTTTGAGATGCGAGCTTGCGAGCATCCAGATCCCCAAACTATACACTTCATTCTGACCTCCATGTCCAACTAATCTGCATTTTAACTAAGGGATTGACTACTTGATGTTCTGTATTTTTGAGATACGAGCTTGCGAGCATCCAGACCACCAAACTATATACTTCATTCTGACTTACAAGTCCACTAATCTGCATTTTAACTAAGGGATTGACTACTTGATGGTATGTATTTTTGAGATGCGAGCTTGCGAGCATCCAGATCACCAAACTATATACTTCATTCTGACTTACAAGTCCACTAATCTGCATTTTAACTAAGGGATTGACTACTTGATGTTATGTATTTTTGAGATGGGAGCTTGCGAGTAGCCAGAACATCTAACTATACACTTCATTCTGACCTATATGTCCAACTAATCTGCATTTTTACTAAGGGATTGACTACTTGATGTTCTGTATTTTTGAGATGCGAGCTTGCAAGCATGTAGACCACCAAACTATAGAATTCATTCTGACTTAAAAGTCCACTAATCTGCATTTTAACTAAGGGATTGACTGGAACTTTTTCAATTTTGGCGCTCAGGTCAGTTGATTTCAAAATGAGCAAATCGATGTGTTGGGGGGCTGAATTGATACTATCGAGAATGGCTATTCGATGGCAGTAAATAAGAGTGGGGGATCCCTATATGTGAGCCCCACGGGTACCCAAGTACCGTACCTCTTCCAGGGCGGAACCCAAACTACTGGAAGTGCAGTATATTCATTCCATCCAAGACATTCCTTAATTGAGAGAGAACCAAGTGTTCGATGATTTTTACGAAAATTGGAAGCTTGGTTATTGGGCGATAATCGTCCTACTTTGTTTAATTGTGAACAACCGGCAGACTTCAAAATAATAAATTAACTCAGGTAATACAGCACATACGGAGGGAAACGTGATCTTTTTTTCCAACAAAAATTAAAATACTAATAATGAATGAGGTGATTTCATTTGAAAAAGTGATACAAAATTTTATAATTTGTTATTGGTGCTGGTGAGCTTTTTGGAAACTGTATTTCTTAACGAATCCAATAATGTGTAATATACAATTTGTGTCATAAACTCATATTTCCAGTAGTCACATAATTAGATTCTGTAAGAGTATACATCTTCATGATGCACTGGAAGGTTAACCCTCCCAACCCCATCAACTGTAACTCGTGATAATATCGATCAGTATCGAAAGATACCGTACTTTTGCTTCATACAATTTTTTTAAATTAGATTTTCTGTCACTATCAATCTGCTGATTAGTGTCTATATTCTTAATAAGACAAATGTTTTTACATGTTGTATTTTTCGAGATTTTATTCTATTTTATTATTATTATTTACTTATTTTTTCTTTCTTTCAGTTTGAATTCATTTCGACTTTGGTTGCCTCAGATGTTTGCAACTGCGGCATCCGTTACATCAAATTCCACTTCTCCTGAGGGTGGACTTTGTGATTTACTTGTTGCATCTGGCGGTTCTACTTCGTTATGTGTAAGTATCATTAATCCTAAACGCGCGCTGAATTATCATGAATTAAATGGCTATTGAAGTAGTAAAACTCCTAAAGATAGTATATCTTGAAGCTGAATTGAGCAAAAAGTAGTTTAGTTCCCTCCAATTAAAGTGTTCGAGAAGTACCTAGTTGTAACTACAACTACTTTTGGTAGTTGGCAGTTTTCTATCCCAACTACTTTTTCTCAACTACAGAAGTAAGTGGTAGTCGGAATGCACTACTTCAACTGCTGTAGTTGCCACTGCAATTACAAATTAGTTGTAGTTAAAGAGCTGTAACTACTGTTATATTGACAGCTGACAGTCGAGACGAGGTTGTGCTTCGGATACGGCTGAAAAGCACTCGAACCAACAGCACTTGGGAGTTCCAAAGCGACTCATCTACTGTTTTAACGATCTATTTTCACGGATCCATGATTCCCTGCAAAGGTTGGCTGTCAATAGAAGTTGAGTTTCGGCTATGGCTGCAAAGCACTTGAACCAACAACCTCTGGGACTACGTACTAATATAATATATTAATATAATAGAAAATAATAGCAGATTTACCAATAGCAACATAGTAGGTACCTATACCTGTATTTGATGGAAATTCATAAGAACGAAGAAGGGGCCGAGTAGATGTTGAAATGATTCCCCTATTCGGCTTTGTCTTGTAATTAAATGTCTCGTTAATTAATCAGAAATGAACTAATTAACTCAGATCGGAGCATCTTGGAAGAGAGCAGGGTTATCACTTACCAGATTGTGAAAAAGACAAACACTACGGTACAAACAGATCTTTCGGGAAATAGCTGAAGATTGATGGGCGCCTCTTCTGATAAGGCCTCGCTCGCTCAGCAAGACATTATTACCTGTTAAGGATGAGACCTTGGTATAACATTTCGTATCTTTCTGCACGAAAATGCATTCTACGAGAATGTGTATTTGACCTAATGTTCCTTCAATATTCACTAGCGCGGATGAAAATCCGTTGAATGGTGACGGCAAAAAATACTGAACTTCATCGATTCTTGTATCATGAAAAGGTACCATACCTGTGTGGCCAACCAGTGGCGGAGCCTTGCTCACGGGACGAACGGCAAAGACTGAGCTACCCGAAGCGGCAGTACCCACGCTGCGTTGCGGCTCCGCATTTGCAAATGAATTAGTCGCCAGAGGGATTTTCTCACTGATATTCGTGACATTTTGAAATAAACAAACACTGAATTTATGATTAAAAAATTCGCAAGGAAATGTAAAAACTTCGTAAAAATTTTGAAAACGTGAGAGCACTAGAAATCAGCAGCACGGTGGACTCTACTAAAACTTCCCATTGTAAACCCTATTTTTATTTTCTTTAGGAAGAATCAGCATTGTTCCCAAACATTAATATTATCATACGTTCACTTCACTCTTTTCGTTACTTTAAAGGCTTGTGTCTCTTATGTTTCAGAGGGAGGTTTCACCAGTTTCCTTTACTAACATGTTGATCATAAACAGCGGGCTCATGGTATCCCATCCTTTATTCATACTTTGTGTAAAACACTTTGGAAAGAAACTTCCCATTAGTAAGTTTTATTTTTATAATTTGAGTAGTATATGAATAACTCTAATTCATATATGTCATTCTACACATTGCTTGAGCCTTGCATTCAGAATATTGTAAATTGGTGACTTTCCTATACATTATACTGGAGTATCATAGGACTACTCCTGTTCTTGTTTAATCCTGATGAGATCTGTTGATAGTGTGATACATTTGGATTTTTTTTTTCCATTTTCTAGTTCTTACTACACTGATACCATCTCTCTTCGTATTTGCTGTTCCATTTGTTCCTGCATCATACGTGGTGTATGTGGTGACAGTATTTTTGTCATTACTTAATGTTTCGTTTTTCGCTCTCCTCGCCTCAGTAGTTGAGACTTTCCCTACTAAACTTAGGTAAGTCTTCTGTGTATTTTTTTAATAGAATTTATTATGAGGTAAAATTGAGAGTTGTACCTGTCAGCTAAGAGAAAAATAGAGCACTTGAGTCAAATGAGTCAACAATGAAAGCTACAAGACGATCATCTTGACCTAAAATTTGTTGAATTTGTTTATAATAAATTTTGTGTAAAATTTCAACGTTGCCTTTTTTTTTTGTAATGAAATACATATAAGTAAATTATCATTTGCAGAGCCACAAGCGTTTCCATGACTCAGATGTTCGGACGAATTGGAGTGGTCTCCACTAATCTTTTTGTTGCCGTATTTGTGTTTGATCACTGCTCAGTGATCGTTTTCATCCTTGGGTCGATTCTGCTTGGTGAGTTATCCTTATTAAAATGCTGTGTTTACTTTAATCTACGGTTCTCGAAGTACAATTTACGTACTTTATCACGTTTATTTCCATTCTTGTTTACCAAATATTCATTTCAGTTTTAATAATAAGCTCAATATTGCTTTTCTATTGAGATGTGTTGGAAGAAGAACGCGCAATATTTTTCTTCACTAATATTTTCTAATAAGAAGTAGTGTTTCCTGTGATTTGAACTTGTTGATGAGCTGACATACCTTGAAAAAATTACAGATTTAAATCAGTGACTTAAATTATTGGTACTTGTTATTTTTTGAAAATTAAGCAAGTAAACATTTTCACATGTTTTCGGTAAAATTAGATCCAACATTTTCAATGTTTTAGTTATGTAGTAGGCTACCTTTTATGGTTTTAATAAAAAAATATTCTCAAACAGTACAATATTGTTGTAAAAAGAAAAGAATATTTAAGCCGATTCAAAGGCTTTATTCGCCAGAAACTAACTAACAAATGTAATTAGGAAATTAGGGAGAAAAGAGTCCTTGGACACAAACTTGGAAACAATATCATGGAGATAAATAATACAACATTCACCCGGCCTTTAGAGTTGGACGTAGTCGTTGAGGTTAGCGGGAGGACGTCAATCTCTAGTACTTCTACGAAGTGGACCGTCACCAGGATTTCGCTCAGGAATATTCGGACTGGGAAGGAGGGTTCTTGGGCTTGCTGGAAGGGAAGTTGATGGTGACGTAGGTTCTTCAGGAATCTGACTAAGTTCAGGAATGAGGCGTTGTTCATCTGTTGAAGAATCAGAAATATCGCTTGATTCTGAACCTCCAAGTGGTGCAAGATGTCGAGTAGAAACAGTAGTTTCACGACCATTTGGGTATCGGATCAAGGGGGTCAAATTTAGAGCTTCGATCAAACTTCCTCAAAAGCACTTGGCCTGGGTTCAGGAGCCAGGTTGGTGTGGAGCTTCCATTTGCAGACCGACGAGGATGATTGAATAGTCGCTCGTGTGGAGAGCAGTTGATTGACGTACAAAGCAACGAGCGAATGGAATGAAGTGCATCTTGTAAGACAGTTTCCCATTGATTTAAAGGTAACCCGTTCTCTTTGGAAGCTAGCTCGATTGTCTTCCATAGCGTCCCGTTAAGTCTTTCGATTTGGCCATTAACCTGAGGGTTGTAGGGTGTTGTACGGCTACTAGCAGCGCCATAGGTGGCTAAGAATGTTCTAAGCTCTTGAGACATGAATGATGCCCCTCTGTCTGTATGAACGTAAGCGGGAGCGCCGAATATTGAAAATAATTGTCTCAAACAATTTATGACTGTATTAGTGCTGATGTCCGGACAGGCGAATGCGAATGGGAATCTTGAGTATTCATTGATTATTGTAAGAAGGTAACGGTTTCCTGAATTTGATGGTAAAGGTCCTTTAAAATCGATATTTAACCTTTCAAAAGGGGAAGTTGCTTTAATAAGGGTGCCCTGGTGTTTGTAGAATTGAGGTTTCACCTCTGAACAAATACGACAGGTTGAAATCACTTTCCGTATGTCCTCTAGGGAGAAAGGCAAATTTTTACTTCGAATCCAGTGATTCATCCTAGTGACACCAGGGTGACAAAGAGAGCGGTATCGAAGCGTTGAAATTCGAGAGGTATCGTTTGACGAAGAGAGGTAACAGTTTTACCCTCATAACAGACCAACGCTCTGTCTCTTTTATGTTTGATTATAAACGCTACGGAAAAACAATTGCAGTCGCCAATGGCACATTTTTCATTATTCTTTTTTACTGGTTGTACGTGGAAACACCAGTCATATCAAGCGGTACACTGCAGACAAATTTAGGGAATCTCTGTCCTATACTACTTGGGTGTCGAACAACACTACATGTGTGGCATGCGTGCGAACCCAGGCCCAGGGGCAACTGTGGCCTCCCTACTTATGCTGCAATCATGCAGGACAGGTGGGGTTAAGCGGTAGGTGCAGAGTCCTCTGCTCTGTTGCCGGGCCAGCGACCATTCTTGGCCTTTAAGGGCTGTGCCCATACTGGTACCGCGTGTGGGTGGGGCTCCAGGCTTTCAGCTCTTCCAGCGTGCCTCGCTGGGCTAGGGTGCTGGTCCAGCCTGCGACCCATTTGAGGATGGTTTCACGGGGGTAGTAGGTTTCACGCCCTTGTAGTCTCCCCTGTCCCTATCCAGGGGGGCGGCGGCTAGAAAGTAGGCCTTGCTGGGGTGTGTGCCCCCTTCAAGGTGGAGTTCCACTGGCCTCAACCAGGGGGAACGCGCTAACAGGCCCTAAGGTCTATGCGATTTCCGATGACTAACTGTACATATACTACATTATACTACTCTATGGGCGGAATTCGTAGACAAAGCCGGAGTTTCCGTGACTGTAAACAACCACCCTCCAAAAGCAATCATGTGTTTTGCTTCACGCTCCTATTTTCTTGGCATTCTCATTGATTGCAATATCTTAACGAATGAAAATACCAACCACCAACTCATTCCTCTACTCAAGTTGAATCGTAAAAACATATTCTACAAACTTGGTATCTAGAAATGGTATAAAATCGAAGAGCAACTAGCACTTTCATCTGTGTTGGTAATGTTAATACACTTGATTTATTTTGGGCTCCTTCAGGAAAGCCTAGCCTAGTCCAAGACTGTCTCTTTCCTGAATAGGAATAGACTGTGAATATTTTGTTGTAATTTATCGTAATAAGATTCGAATTGGTTCTGTTGGTCTTGTAAGTAGGTACCTAGTCTTGCCTGCACTAACAACGTAATAGCCAGCACATCGAAACGTCAAGACATTTAGTCGATTAAATGGAGTGAAATGTAAGAATTGACATTTTTAAAAGATTAGATAAGGAAAATAGGAAATAATAACAACTTTTACTTTGTAATTATTTACAGCGGGATTTATTTTTGTTTCAGTGATTGGCATTATAGCTATTATGCTACCAACCGGTCCAATAGAAGTAAGGAAAAAGAAAACGACTCCAGTACAGCAAGGCTGACTAAAACATTGACTGTATCCATATGTTCCTATTTAAGGAAGCCATAAAATACACATTCTGTTCCTCATTTTTAATATTAAGGTATAAATAATGTATATTATTAATGATAATTATATAGGATCTTCTGTCTGAAAATCTCATACAGTGATTTACTCTTCCAAAGTAAAAGCACTCAATTACTTTTTTTTTAAATAAAAATTTAAATGTAATTCTTGTTAAATACTACCCAAACCAATAAAATCCTGTCTGATTAACGGCTTATTTACCAATATCATATATGTCTGCTTCTATTGAATTTATTTTTGCAGTCTACACGCGTTTGAGATAGTGTATTCTTCTCCTCAGTATCGTTTTTCAATCAGATTGAAGATTTGCATCACTCGTTTATGTCCTATAAACGCTGTTTCTTCAGAAACTTCAGAACCTTGTACATATATGGGTTTTGTGAGCTCACGTCAGTGGCAAAACTGAGTAGCCACTTAATTTTTGTCATTCCCTCTAAACGTGTATGCTGTTAACAACTTCACAAAGTATTTTCCTTTTCATTTAATCGTGCAGTAATAGAAAAGGCAGGAATAGTGAAGATATTCGAGAACAAGTTACTCTGATATTTCAAAGGTTCGGGAAGGGGACATTAGGAATACCTACAAAACCTTAAGGGATTAAATCGACTCAACACTTTGCAAAAAGCAGGACATGTAAGATCCCTTCTAGCAATGAAACACCAGGATGTTTTCTATTTATTTTTAAATAAAATCAGATAAATTTCAAGAATACAGAAATCAACCCCCCACCTAATGTGACGTCACATTTTGCAGAAACGTTGAAAAAATCATAAAAAGCAATTAGGTAACTCATCATTGAAAAGTGCGGATGGTGTGAAAATTCTCAGTATTTCTTGTTGCGCTTAAAAATAGTAAACGCAAGTTTGTCGGACCTATGGATAGGTAACCCTAATTATTCATTATAAGTCTATCGAAACTTGACCTGTACTGACTTCCCAAATGTCATAAAAGTTGCTATCATATGAGTGCAGCTCTCTTGGTGTTATTGACATTTTCATGTCTTTGCTTTGGCACATAAACTGAAAAATCGTCACGAAAACTTGCTCACGCGATACCAATAAATAAAATAGACTCACTGTGTTGCGTAGAGAACAATCAACTGTTTTCTTTATGTCTTTGCTATGGCACATGAACTAAAAAAACGTCACCGGAAAATTGCTCACGAAAATATTTTGATGATTTCCGCTTACAACCGAGTCGTTGCTCGGGAAATGGTACTTCGTCGTTTTGCGTCCCACAAAATTCGTTGACCATTCGTTCAAAAGCTCTCGATTTATTCAATCATATCATTTTAACTACTGCTAAGTGCATGGTTATTTGAATAATTGTTTACACACAGGTGATCATTCCCAATAATTGATATTGTGAACATGATTGCAACCGCTTGATAATTTTTGATGATTTCATTGAGCTGGTGTTTCGATGATTTGATTCATAGCAGGTGATCCGAATGTTGCGAGAACGGTTTG
Source organism: Adelphocoris suturalis (assembly GCA_030762985.1). Taxonomy (NCBI): domain Eukaryota; kingdom Metazoa; phylum Arthropoda; class Insecta; order Hemiptera; family Miridae; genus Adelphocoris; species Adelphocoris suturalis. Next base: position 19,950,335 of record CM061041.1, on the reverse strand, counting down.
ATTTGTGAAGCGGTGGTTAAATCATTTTAATAGGTAATTTCTATGTTTTACACTCTAGGGAGCTGTAATTTCGTTTGTAGTCTCTTTAGCACATTTACGTGACGATGCCCAGGGTCCGGATCAGCTGAGTGGCTCTTAGAGCTTGCATACGAGTCTGCAGGGGGGTAGGTGATGTAGCCTGGCTCGAATTCAATTAAGTACCCACGGGTGGGCTCTTATGGCCCATTTAATTGATCTGTACGCCCCGCCGTGCAATGCACGGGTGAGATCTGCCTAGTAATAAATACAATAAGAAAACACACATGAAAATGTACCAATGTGTTGCAGACTCGTATGCAAGCATTTGATTTGAACTTTGGTAGTTACCTCACATTCTCTGTTTATTTTTCACAACATTTGTGAAACCTGCCAGGTTAATGTGACCATCCGTGGTCCAAATTGTTCTCTCACAACTGAACAAAATAGGAGGAAAAGAAAGCTTATAACTCCGACCTGGACCGCCTGACAACCACAGATATTTCGTATAGTTTTTAAGAAAAAACCTAGTGCATCCTCCGCCACTTTCTTTAGCAGGAATAGCTAATAACGGAAGCCCAACAGAACGCTAGTAGGTACCTATTCGATCAAGAAAACTTCACTTTTTGGTTTATTATTTCCAATAATAAGCCTTTGTAATCGTATAGGAAAAGAATGTTTTTTCTCTCAAACTTTGTCACTTGACGTTTCAAGGTACCTACGTAGATTGCAAACTACAATGTCCGTCCGCCGTCCAGGCCATAAGAGGCCTTTAACTTAATGGAAGAAATCCGCCCTTTCCCACATGGTCTCCACTTAGGGTCTAGTTGATCCTAGGATCTTGCCAGCCCGATCGCTTCGCACGCATCAATACTATGGGCCAAAAACGGCTTTTTCTCCTCATACTTAGGTTTTCTATTTCTATTGATTTTCACGTACAACGAAATGGAATTTTTCGTTGCTAACGAAGTGTAACTCCCTTAGTTTTCATAGCAAGAAACTCGTTCGCTATTTATTTGAATTTTGTCATTCTATCACAACATCTCATGATCCCAAAGCCATTGTAGTGTCAAGAAAAGCTGATTTATAAACTAATACTTTATAAACTAATTACGCTAAGTTATAAACTAATATTGCTAAGTAACCATAATGAACTAATAATGTGAAAAGAAGGCACTAGGTACATGGTAGGTATACTATTGAGTAGTAGGTAGGTTCTTGTAAGCAGTAGGTACTAGACTATTGCAATTATTGGGTTTTTCCTAATCAGCTGAGTGTGCTAAAATCTTTCCTGTTCAGCCAAGGAAGTTGAGCTTTGATAGGGAGACTCCCTGGAACATTAGAAGAAGATTGAAATGATTGGCTCTTTCCTAATAGTCTATAAACAGATTGAGGCATATCTTGATTCATTTTACCGGGTTTTTGTGTATACACACAGAATACGTTCGACCACCTTCAAAATCACTTGTGGCAGAGCATGGGAATAAAGCGAGTTCCAGATAAGATGGGGCTTACCCCATAAAGACTCAGTATCACTCTTCCATGCGCAAGATGTCTCACATGGAGGATCCATCCTGGTCCATGTTTCTGATAGTATTGAACAGAGATAAATTATTTTGCTTCTTCACTTTCTTGTCGCGATTGACGAACTACTCAATTCTACCATGAGAGAAAATCCAAGATGTGAATTATTATGGCACCTCAAGGAGCTTGAGTAAGCAGATGGGATAGTTCTGCTGTCACAGAGGAGGAAAGGTACAGCAATTATACCAACTTTGCTGTTGGCTGTCAGCAAATTGAGGAAGTAGATTCCTCGCTTATCTGAGTAGCAGATCCCAGTGGATGGTGGTTTCTGTATAGATATAGTGTCCGCGAGGAAGATATGAGAAGTTATTGGTACCCTCAAACCATCTTCGGTGATCTGCATAGTTAGGCCTTTGGAAAAAATCGCTAGTTTTCAAATCTAATATAGAGTCTGTTGTAGTGTATGGATTCGAACATGGCTTGGCTCCTTGAAAATTACCAATATGCCTCGTTTTGCCTTCAAAATTATCTGTACCTGGGGGATATTCCACCGGAAGTGGTTTGTCAGGTGTACATACCAAATTAATTTGTTCTATCACTATCAGGAAACATTTAGATGAAAATGATCCCGTGGGAATCAATGGACATTTCATGTGGTACGAAGCTCTGGGAGACCGTGGCCTTGACAGAGGACCGATGGTAAAGCTTCTGTAGTTCAACCGACAATTTCTTGGAAACAACTTAAATCAAAGATTGGATACTGAGATGATCTGTGGACTACAATGTACCCAAGGCTCAGTACTATGGCAACATAGTAAGTACTCAATTTAAGGGTCTTGTAAGACAACTTTGTACATCCTAATTTTTTGAACGACCATAGAAATAACCAAATCATTTAATCTTTTTAATGAGATGGTCTGAGGTCAAGAACATTGTATTCATGGAAGAATTGGCATCCATGTTTTTCTAGGTAGATATACGTTTTTAGAACTTTCTGAAGGGCTGCTTTTCATGCACACAGACATAATGTCAAACTGGTGTATGATTGTAAAACGTGTCAAGACGTTGCGTTTCATACCCACTTTAATTCTTGGGGTCTCTTCGGTTAAGAGTTTCATGCAAAATAGCTTATACAGTACGCATACTGTAGCCCCCTCATTGTAGTTTCAGCGACACGGGGCCGGCCGACCCAATTTTCGTCGTATTCCGATATCGAAGCAATCGGCCAGTTATCACCTACAATCAGTAGGGATGATTCTGAACGTTACTCTGAGTTGGAATCATCGCAAGTGAATCTTCTGCTCAGATCAGAACTTTGTTTAATTCTCTTTCACGTGTTGTCAAGGATAGTACGGTCAGTTTCGAAAATCTAATTTATCGAAACGTGAGAGGTATGATGAGGCTTTGAAGAAAATCTATATTTATGTTGTACCCCTAGGGGCCTCTTCTTGAGGGAGAGTATATGTCGATTATGGTGCCTGAAACTCTTTTCCAATGGAAACCCCGAGCAGTGAGTGAGATGTAGTACCTCTTGCTGCAATAATAAGCATATTTTGCTAAGCATCATCGCTACTTTTCAATGATTCGACATCGAAACTTTACTTTCAGAGCCGAAGCGCAAGTGCCTTTGAGTGCACTCAAGTTTTGATAATTCGATGTGAAACTTCTTGACCATGAATACCTCTCATGTGATGACCAAATGCTTCTGTTCTTCATTTCCAATAAAGGTCGCATCTATAAACGAAGTAAAGCAAAATCTTTGACCACAAGAGCACATCAGTAAAATATTTGAATCTATGGTATTTAGCTTCCTATGGATGCCTTAATGACTGGTAGGGATGCCATCATAGTTCTTGCAGTTTATGCTTCTGTTCGAGTCCCAGGATGCTTGTTTTGTATCCAGAGATATGACAAGCATTCTGGCCTTTCTATATTTTACTATCCCTTAGACCCAGAGAATTTTTGATCTGGCGCAGTCAATTTTCTAATTTATGATTTACAGACATTTTCAAAAATGCAGATGTTGGGCCCAAAGCGTGTTGACTTGAGCCAGCCTATGCTAATCAGTCAGCATTCATGTTACCAACTTGAATCTCGTGACTGGCCCAGAATCCGTTTTATAGACATTTTATTGGTTCAAAGAATATATTTTTCAGGTACCTAGGTACTTCTTTGTTCCCTATACAGGTTTAGAGGTTGTGCTGGTGGTTTATACTAAACAATGATGGAAACTCTACCATATGTGCTGGTGGTTATGATGGTAGTTAACGGACCAATGATGAAGGCGAAACAAGTAGGTACTAGGACACGACCTGGTGTATAGTTTGGTGATCTGGATGCTCGTAAGCTCGCATCTCAAAAATAAATAAAAATATCCCAAATCAATCCTCTTATATAGATTAGTCGGACAAATAGATCACAGCGATGAGAATGTTTTGGTGGTCTGGATGCTCACAAGCTCCCTTCTCAAAAATAAATTAAAATCCTAAATCATTCCTTTTAGTAAAATATAAATAAGTAGTAAAATATAGTTTGTAAAACCTTTCCTTCATGTTATTAGTGTTGGTAAGTAATTAATTCTATACCTAAATACGATTCAAACACATTCAATTTCTTGGTTCACTTAGCAAATTACAAGCCAACAGTTGATCAAAAAATATTGAAAGCGAATTTTTTTAAAGTAGCGTCACAAAAAACAAAAACCCAATAATTTCCTATTGTAAAAAGTTAGAAGTAATGAAGTATTATGCGCAATATAAGCACCGAACTTTCGTCTAACAAGCATTAGATCACATTTTCAGTGATTTTTACTTTATGGTGGCAATGAGCAATACCAATGGACCAGAGTAATGAAGATGTTAGATCCACTGTTGCATCGAATAATTTTGACAACTTGTACTAATGTTTGTAGTATTGGCTTCATGTAACTTCATTACTTGAAGCCAGTGTCAGATAGAAGCACCAGTGCTCGTGGGACGGAAGTGCAAGTGCCTAGCGAGCAACCAGATCGCAAAACTGTGCACATCATGCTGATCCATTTGTCCACAAGAAAATCTCTATTTTACTAAAAGGATTGATTTAGGATATTTGGTTATTTTTTATATGCGAGCATCTAGACCACCAAACTGTACACTTCATTCTGATCTATTTGTCTTCATACCTGTTTCACTTCATTTGTCAACGTTTACTACCATCATAATCATCAGTGCTTTGGTTGCTTTTTGGTAGTGCTTCCATAATTATTTATTTCAAAACACTGGCACTCAGTACTGGGAAGTATTTGAACAATACACCAGTGCTTTTGGATGGTAGCCCATGAAGATAGTTAAGGTGCCAACGAGCTGCAACCATTCTACAGAGAATAATTGTTCAGTGTTGCCAATTATATGGCCTAGCCCCAGGATTAAGCATTACTAGGAATTCGTTCAAGGACCAACACCTACGCCATACAAGATCTAACAGAAATATAGATGAAAGAGGTTAACAGATACAGAAGATCCAGAGTGTGTAAATTCGGCTATGATAAATATCGTTCAGACTGGACCATATCACAACCCAGAGCATAAATGAGACAAATAATAATCGGGATCTTCACGGGACACTTGAGCTTCAACAAAACCCTGATTCTAATGGCTAAGGCACCCTCCCCACTATGCGAATGTGGTGGTGGAGAAGATTGACCACTTTCTTTGCAACAACGGCAGATAATGAAGGTTTAGGCAAGAGGTCCTGGTACATCATATAATCCTCAAGAGACATAGACTGGAAAACGATTTGTTGAGTTGAGCAACAAAGTCAGAGTCATAGAGAGACTGTAGAAAGATTTCTTTCTATGTAAGCCCCATGTAGTCCGTCAGTCAACAGTGTTGCAACGAGAAGGGTTGCCCAAAGCTTAAAAATTGTTGTTGGAGATCAGTGGGCTTTATGTATCAAATCAAGATGTCAAATGGAGACATGAAAGAGTTAGTTCTAAAATTAGGAGTTTTCTAATGGAAGGAATTTATCGACTCTCTCGTCTTTGTTTCTTAAGTATCTCATGTTATTCATAATTATACGTGTTTTGTGATTCGACTTGTAAATTATTGAAAATGACAAACTAATATTTGTTGTGTACAAATTAATAGGTAAGGTGCCTAAGTAAATACCTAAGTACATTCTGTGAGATCCAGTTTTCTCATTTGTTATATATAACAAAGGCTCATAATCGGTCTACTGATTACACGTTCTTGTGGGTCCTGTTTACAATAAACTAAGCAAATACAGGTTTAGGCGATCACATCATCTTCCGTTTTATTAGCGACCTTACAAAATATTGTTATTGTGCTCCTGGTCTCACATTCCGCGTTGCTCAGTTTTCATTCACGCACCTCTTTCAGTTAGGCACTAAATGAAGGGAAAAGCTACGTTCATCGATAAATGTGTAGAAACAAGCCCCATCGAGTTAACAGGATTTCATTACTCTACAGATGCTAAATCCTCTGAAGATGGCAAGTGTTCCTCCCTTATTGTCTAATTCAGTCAAATAATAACAGTAATAATAATGTAGTTTTATATATATAACACTAACTTACTGTTTATCATTCTAAGGCATAAGAATAATAGTCTACCCATTATTTTTTGACAGATTATAAAGGCAGGCCCAGTATCGTGTCAGAAATATTTGAAAATGGTAAGTATATACGTTAGGTATAGTAGGTATTTGACCCTATAAGATTCTATGCTTTGGACAATACGATCATTTAGTGTTCTCATGTTGCTATTATTATAAGTATGCACGAATAATTTACCTATAATTGATTGACAGGCAGCAGAGGCAGGCCCAGTATCGTCTCTGAAATTTCTGAAGATGGTATGTACTTAATTACTGTTCTAGTGTGTGTATATAAATATAAACAAAGCCCGACAGATCATTCTACAATATTCAAGGTATTGCATTAGAGTGGATATTACAGATTAAAAAAAAAAAAAATGGTTCCAGCCATGCAACAGGATCCTACGATTGAAGTTTCGTATATTATCGTATTAATGTCAAATTTCAGAAAAAAAAGAGTGAAAAGAAATGGTCAACGGTCAATTTTATGGCAAAAAAGTGTTCTAAATATTAATCTGCTATTTAAATCAAAATTTTGGAGTTCTTGCATTTTTTGGCTTACCTATGTTAATACAATTTAAATACATTTATCAGTATACTTTTGTGCATAAATTTTTTATGGTTTCAGTTCATAGATGATGAACTTTTTTAAAGTAATAATCCGCTTAAAAAAAAACTATAATTTTTATGATTTTTGGCTTTGTTTTGTCATTTTTATTGATTGTTTCTGCACATTTTTGGACGTTATTGTGCTCAAAAAGTGCTGTCCAAAGAACTCGTTCTTTCTTTCAGAAAGCTTGATTTTTTGGCGCAAGAACAAATTGTTGTATTTATTAAAACTGCAAACAATTTAAAATCTTTTTTGAATCACAGAATATTATTTAGTAGTACGAGTTTTTTCTTGAGCCATAAAATTGGTAGTTCACAATTTCTTTGTACTCAAAGAACTCAAATTTCAAAACAATGTAGGTAGGTAACATACTCGTAATACAGCGAATGAGGTAAAGAAAATTCGTTCGAAAATTTAGTGATTGCAGGGACTTCAAGTTTTAAAACATGAACTGTTCATCATAAGAATCCATTTGCGACATTCTAAAACAATTCCTGGATTTTATCCGTGTATATTCATGTCATTAGAATCGAAATTAAAAATAAATAAATAAACAAAATCCTTGCTCCTGAAGGCAAAATAGCAGAGAGCGTAGAATAGAGAGGACAATTTTCGACATGAAGGTCTCCGTCAAAACTTTTCCTTCTTTTTCCAAAAAATCAAGTGCGTATCTACTAGAAAAGATCTGTACCAGCACTTTTTATGCACACTGATGTGAAAACTTATATATTAAAAACATTTACGAAATCTAATGGCTGTTAATACGGCCGTTCTATCCGGCAGATTTTCTTTTTTCTTTTTATGAAAGGTATTTTGCATAGATTTGTCATCAAGCATTGAAAATCAGATAACTCAAATTGTTATAGCTTCGTCCATTGATATCTCAACTTCTAATTGAGATAGGTACATTGTTCGCTTTGGTCTAAAACCACTCAGTGAATCATGCCCTTTAATTTGGTTGAATTTCAACTTAATTGGTTGAGTTTGAAAGGATTTATGAGTGCAAAACCTTTTCTGTTACTGCCTAATGATTCTTTATAATAAAACTGGGCAGCGAGAATGATGATGATCAAAAACATCGCCCATTTTGGCTCAACAGATCCTTAACATAATGGAACTCAAATTCAAGTATTAGACCTCCAGACCAACAGAAAAATCTTAGTTTTCCAAAATTTCAAACCATAGGTATTCGTATAAATTGTGAAAGTGTGTCAAAAAACGTGGTTAGATCAAAAAACAAAGGGTGGCCCCCTAGTAACGTAGGTATTAAAAAAATCGTGTCCAAAAGTTTTAAATATTATTTGCCTTAATTACATTTATTTATGGTAGATTTGGTAATTGGAAGCTGTTGTTTGCCCTAAACATGGAAAATGTGATGAAAATTCAACAAACCCCTACAATAATGAAAAGCGGTATTTTTTCAGTACTACCTACTAATAGATCCGCCTCCTTATTATTTAGAAAAGTTTGCTTCCAATAAATTTGAAGGTTGAGATGTTTGTACATGGAATAGTACTCAAATGAAAATATGTGCTAAAAATCCTAACAAATCAAAAGTGGCTAAAATACTAAAATTGGTTTTTGTTGCAGAATATCATTCAGAAAAAGTATAAATGCAATTAAATTTAACGTCACAAGTTTTGTGCACTAATTCAAGAGATAGGAACGTGTAGGTAATGAAATGTAGAGAATGAAAAATAGGTACTTATGTATTATACTGACCACACCCAATAAGGAACACTGGAATAGATATTTTATAGAAACGAATATTATATCATGAAAAACAACTCTTTAATTGTAGAATTACAAAGATTATCAATTGATAACGGGTTTATATTAATTAAACAATTACAAACTTACTACGATTAGCAATTGTTAAAGGATTTCCTGTGATGCCCAGAATGCAGCAATGTCAAGGAGGAGTGAGCGTAGTGGATTTCCCCCTTTAGCCGCTACTGCCGACCGCCATATGTACTCAGCTAGGTAGGAGTCAAGATGGTGTCGTGCTGTTCCTCGATGTTTTTTATTACGTCATTTCGCTGAACCCCACATTCAATTCGCCCTGTTGAGTATCAGCACCAGATACTTTCATATCGATACTTTGGTGTGGTCGGTATCATACATAAGTACCGAAAAATATAAATATCTCCCATGATTTCTGCTCAACTAGAACCCCCCCTACTAATAAAGCCATAAAATAACAAATTTGATTAAGAAACAAATCAATTTTCACTAATACATGGTACTTGTTCAAGATGTGGCGGATTATCTGGGAATGTTACTTTTCTATTTAGATAGGTACACGTTTTTTATTGCATTACGATTTTGCCTGACTTTCAATTTTCAACAAGTTATTCTTTTGCCTCTTTATTTCAGGAGCTCACAAGCGACGGGTATCGATTGATTTTGAGGATGCAATTACTGAGGCCGGTAAGAAAATAGATTGGGTGAATTCATCTCAATTTAATTCGATCGTTTCATAAGCATTGACTAATCCCAAAGCTTGTTTCAGTATCGGGGGTATTCATGGACTGTTTCGAAAATCGAATTAATGGGGCTCCGAACTAACAAGGTACTCTGCTAGGAGTGGTAGGGGCGAAGGTCCTAAGGAACATGGTGGTTGACATGACTTTCCCCTTGCTGATACCTGGCGTCACCCCTTTTCGCTCTACAATTTGTTCCCATCACCATCAGTCTTATCAATACTGGTCAAGAAGAGGATTATAATATATTATTAATTAATAAATTGTAATTATAAAGAAACACACAAACAAACAAAAAACCGACAAAAGAACAAAAATAACTTGTGTCCGTCACGACTGCCCTTATAGCGAACAAAAGAATAGCGACTCGAGCACTTGAAAAAAAGCCACAGTTCCTTTGAGCCTGACGGCTAAAATTAAAAAACATGAATATGCTTTAGCCGTACACGACTCACTCCTCGTCGATTCTCTGAACCCGACCCCCCATCGGCCTCTGAACTCTGTTTATCATTCAAAACAAAAAAATGTTTTAGCTCCTCGCTCTCACTTTATTATAGAAATGATCACGACCATTGAGCTCTTGTGAGATGATGATCTCCTAATAGAAACTCGCGAGTAAACATTCACTTTATTATAGAAATGATCACGACGATTGAGCTCTTGTGAGATGATGATCTCCTAATAGAAACTCGCGAGTAAACATTCACTTTATAATAGAAAGAGGCTAAAGAGGCTACATACGAAATTACAGCTTCCTATAGTGTAAAGTATAGAAATTACCTATTAAAATAATTTAACCACCGCTTCACAAATCTAACCGTTCTCGCAATATTCGGATCACCTGCTATGAATCACATAATCGAAACACCAGCTCAATGAAATCATCAGAAATTAACAAGCGGTTGCAATCATGTTCACAATATCAATAATTGAGAATGATCACCTGTTTGTAAACAATTATTCATATAACCATGCTCATAACTCAGCTTGTTGGCCACGCACTTCGCAGTAGTTAATATAGTATGGTTGGATAAATCGAGAGCTTTCGAACGAATGGTCAACGAATTTTGTGGGATGAAAAACGACGAAGTATCATATCCCTAGCAACGACTCGGTTGTAAGCGGAAATCATCACAATTATTGGCGCTACTTTCGTTGCACTCTCGTGGGACATTTTTCGGTAGTTAGGTCACGGCTAAAGCATATTCATGCTAAAACCCAACTTTTGAAGATTTGCCATCAAAACTAGAGGACCATGAATGTCACTGTTTTTAAGTACTAATTCGATTCGTTCTGAGAATTTGAATGATAAACATAGGGTGAGGCAACGAGCATAACTTACCATGGAGAGGCAGTGCGTCCAGAGCAGGGTGCTGAAACTCCCATAATTTTGATGCCAACAGAGTTTGAGCTTGACACTAGCGCGAGGGTGAGCCTACCGGTGAGCATTCGAACTACCTGATAACTCCCCACCGTTTCCTCACCTTCGCCACCATCTTCCACTCCTCCGAACTGTACGTTTCCTACAAATTTTTAAATCCGTGCCGATATCTTGTCTGTTCAACCATATTAAGTTTTGAAAGCGTCTGAAAGTAGCCTATTTTTAAGAATTATTCAAGAATACCTACATATTTCCAGACAGATATTTTGAAGGTAGTGGTGGACTGCTTTCCCCTTCTGTTACTGGACGTATTTTCATTCAGCTGCCATTTTCGAACCAACAAACACCTCGACCTTTACTACATTAGTTTGTACGAATATTATCTAACAAATTGATCACCATCATCTATTTCAAAAGCAATTTTCATTGCTACTACAACCCTGCACCATGGATCTTGAACTATGGTAAGTTTTGTTCTTATTTTGTACCTATTTGATTATGAAATGAAGCAAACCACCATCATCACCATATTGAATTTTTCCTGTGTCGATTATTCTTTGTGATTATTTCGATGTTTCAAGCTTGTATTTTCGTTTGTTGCATTGTGTAAAGAGTTCAATACTTCAAGAAAATATACATTTTCTCTTGTTCTATTGGTCTGTTACATATAATGTAATTTGTCCATTTGGATTTGTATTTTGGAGTAACGATTTTTGGAGAAGTGATTAATGGTGGTGTTGTGTTGGTTTTAATCCAACAAGTGGCTTCATGTCATAATCGAATAGGTAGGTAAACAATAAGATCACAACTTATCATTTTTGAAGATCCAAAGTGCAGGGTTGTAGTAGCAATGAAAATTGATTTTGTTAAAATAACAAGAATAGGGGCCTGTCAGTGAGTAGGTTGGTTCAATGCCATCACATATTCGGATTCTGGATTCCAAATGTATATGGGTAATTTAAATTCAACAGAACATGGTATTCTCCAGCTTAGTATGCCGGTACTTTTCTAAATGTTCAATTGTTATTCTTTTCCAGGATATGGGAGATTGAACTACCTAATGCTTTTGGTTGCTTTTCCAATGTCTCTCACGTCAAACATGGTGACAATATCAACGTCTATTGTTTTACCCGAAATCGGATGTGATCTTCACATCAATAACTTTGAAAAAGGAATTCTTAATGTGGCTTCATTTATTGGTAAATGAATCATCTTATACTTTCCTATTATCAAATCATTTGGATAAAATTCCTACATTTAAACAATGTGTGTGTTCTCATTCTTCATTTGCTTCTGTTTCCACGAATGACCTCTCTCACTGGAGGGCCAGAATTTTATTCAATGACTTCATTACCTGCCCCGTGTCCTCGCTTCAATGAATTCATTGTCCTATCCCCATGAGTTGAGAGGAATTTTCCTTATAGATGCGTGAAATTTACTTAAATTCGTTACAGTTATATAACAGATATCTATGATGACTTGATGTTGCTGAAATTCTACGATCTGATCATAGGAATGTGGATTCTGACAATTGCTCTGCATAGCCCATATGGCTAATTTTTTATTGTATGTTTCAGGTATGATTATGGCAGCATTTTTATGGGGATCTTTGTCTGACTCCTTTGGCAGAAAGAAATTAATGGTTTATGGGTCTATCCTTAACGGCCTTGTTGAGATAGCTGCAAGTTTGGCGCCATCATTTTGGTTTATGGTGTTGATGAAGATCTTGAGTGGCATCCTGTAAGTGTTGATCAGCTCTGAAAATGTATTGATTTTTGGTAATATCGATGAGTAAATTAAAGTATAACACTATAGCATTGAGCTGCAGTTGAGTCGGAACAACAAGAAAACGTTTCGGGCGCATTTATGTTATAGTAAAGCTGTTTTACTTCAAGAACACTGAAAGAATCTTAAATTTTGAAAAAGTTGAAAATGAAATAGAGATTTATCTACGTACAACAGTTGCTGGGGTCAAAGGACTTCTGTTATAATTAATCAAAGCGTTTTCTTTATCTACCTGTTCCTACATCTTGCTTTTCAATCTTACTATTGTAATGATTCAGTAGCAATTACAGGGAAACCAAGTTTGTTCAATTGTGACTCCAGGTTGGGGTTTTCTGCTGCTCTATAAAGTGAACTGAGAAACGAGCAGCGTATGTAATCACCTCACTAGCGCTGCCCCTTGCTCCTACTTCTCGTCCTCCCAGAACTCCCTCCGCTGGTGGTGGTTTTTGGTGTGGAAGTCAAAGGAAAGGCAGTGCGAGTGGCATTGAGGGGAGTATGTAAACATCCCACTCGCGCAACTTCTGACTTCCAGTCATATTCTGACAGCAGTCCACCTTATTTTTTTTAGTCAAATTTCTCTATTTTTTTAACCCTGCAATTATTCTAACCAATGGGTTAATGTAGGTTTAATACATTGGTACTTACAGCGTTCTGTTGAATGAATTTTTAGCATCCACCATCTTCTTTTTCAACGTCTATTTTCAACTAGAGATGAATCATTGATGAAGATCAGGAGGCACAGAGCCGATGCTGCCTCTACTTTCTATATTGCCCAAAGTCGAAACGGAACTGGGAAGTATAGGGAGCTTGTAAACATTCGCTGCCCTTCTAGAAAGTAAATACGGCAGCCCTTACAACCAGGGTCAGTGGTAGTGGAAATGACTGAATGTAAACGGAGTTTTGTGCCTCCTACGGAATGAATTAATGGTGGATAGAGTGGACTCACTTCATTCAACATTTAGTTTTTGGAGATGGGTATTTCTATGGCTTCTCATGGGTACTCGTTTATGGTTTTGGAGCTCTTTAATAAGGACTTTCTTCTGTATGTCTCGCATTACCTAATTGCTATGATTATGTTTATTATTCTTAAGCATAACTCATTTCCTTTTTACAACACTAAATCTTCTTTCATCACCGTATTTAAGGTGTGATGTTTAACGTGCTGCAAGGATTATACAGAGGTCTCACAATCTCCAACTTTTGAGACGTTTTTGATTCAGCATGTTCGACAGTTCAGAAAATGATGAATTTTTACCTTTATTATGAACAAGTCATTCATAGTTTCTGACTAGCCCGCTGATATCCATGGTGTATGGTCAAACCTCAGTGTAAGTTTATACAGGTATCAAGTTCTCCTCTAAATGATTTCGTCTTCATTTCATTGGTTTGCTTGTACAAACTTGAAATCCATCAAATACAGAAGTATCAATATTTAATGTTCTTTTCAGAAATTGTGGGCCAACCTCAATATTTGCTACGTACCTATCAGAAGTATTTCCTAAGGACAGAAGAGATTTTGCAGTGATGACAGTTGGTGCTTTTGCATCCATAGGAGTGATTCTTCAACCTGGTGAATAAGTAACCAATTAATTTCCATTCTATGTTATGTAAAAGAATATTCTGAAGCTTGACCTATTCTACTCAAGGTTTGAATATGCAATGTATGAAAACCCACTTGAGCTAAGGATTTAAATAACTATCAAATTGATTATATTCACACCATAATATCAGAAGGAATTTTGAATCCTCAATAATGAAAAATTGCGTCAAATTTTGCACAGGGATCTTCACCTTCCAACACCCTACATACTGTAATTTGTTAGGCATTTACTACTTCTTCACCTTCACAGAAATTTCGGGATTTTTTAGTACCTACAGGTGCTAAAATGTCTAAAATCAAATCTAATTTCAACATTGCATAAAATAAGCATTGAACAAACACACCTACAATGACCGAGTAGAATAGATAAATTGGAATAGTAAGAAAGCAACACAATCTTCTTCCACTTGGTTTTGTATTTTTCTATCTGAACATTGGCGTAACAGACACAAATGACTTTTTTTAGATTAATAATGTAGGTCAATGTGATGAATGGTCAAAACCTTCATATATGTCCTGCTCATTGCCACCAACTTGGAAGCGATCGCAGTGCTGCTAATGGTAATTGAAAACACTAATCGTCGCCAATGTTCACACTCCCTCTCCTGCAAGGTGCACGATGATTCTAAAGTCACTGAACTGTGCATAACCTCAATTTAGTACTAAGAGCAAACGGTGGTCTTTAGAGTCCCCCAAAGTTGAAGTACTTATCCTTTCTTGGTCTACGGTGACAGCTTCTGTCACCAGGCTGATCATTACACACTTCCTACCTCCTCCTCATTTTTCAAGTTCCAATCAGTATCAGTTTATTAGAGCTAGTTTAGTCAGTTCAAACATAGTCATCTTCAACTCACATCAATATTCAGCTAGGGGGCTCCAATTCTCGTGTGCATTTATTTTATGTTTCAAGTAGGTACCTACCTCCTCAAATTCACCCTGTTTGTACTTACCTTCTATTTGGTTTTTCAATTAATATCATGTCAATAAATGTTAATTTTGTCCATTTCAGGCTTAGGGCTACTGTTTATGTGGTACTTCCCTCTTGATCCTCCATGGACACTGTTTCCTGGCTACCAACTGACGTCTTGGAGATTGTACATGTTAGCTTCCTCAGTTCCCTCGTTTTTGAGTGGCATTGGATGTATTTTCTTTCCCGAAAGTCCCAAATTTCTTTTGGAAAAGGGGAGAAAAGAAGATGCCATGAGAGTGCTGCAGCACATATACTCCATCAATACAGGAAAACCTGACAGTTCTTATGGTGTAAGTGAGTCCACGAAATATTACTGTTTGCTAATTTGGAGACTGGCGTGAGTTATGTGGACATGAACATACAAACAGACAATACACACTGTAATAAATAAATTGATTCACTTGAACTAGCAATTATGTGTTGCAGTTTTTTGAAATATATTGAATTGTTATGATCAAATACCTACTGGAAGTGGCTTCAAATTTACCAACAAAATGGTTCCTGCAAAGCTAGATGATTTTCACCCAGCGGACCCTTGTCCAATTTTCAATTTTATATTCAACTAGTGGGTTACCCGTGCGTTGCCCGGCCCCTCGTGTACGGGTTAGTCGGTATCAAATTTCAACTTCTTAGAGTGAACAGGAGAGAATTTAGCTCACTCAGCTGATCAGGAAAGAGCCCATCATTCCAACTGTCTCTTAACGTTCCAAAGAGTCGCCCTATCAAATTTCAACTAACTGCGGTGAACATGGGAGAATCTCAGATGACCAGGAAAGAGACCATCATTTCAATCGTCTCTTAGTGACCCAAAGAGTCACCCTATCAAATTTCAACATCCTAGGGTGAACAGGAGAGAATTTAGCTCACTCAGCTGATTGAAATTGTCAAAACCACGTACGCACCAAGAAAGGCCCCAAACTGCGTGTTGGCAACCATAATGAATTTCGGGAGCCAAACAAATTGGTTTTCCGTCTCGCGCTTCGCACGAAATATCAAATTCCCTTTCATCACCTACAGGCTCGCCGAGAGGGGGGGGGGGGGGGGCAAAGGGGGAAAATCCCCCGGGCCCGGCACCAAAGTACAATAAATTGCTCGGATGACATCAGCACAGATTTAGTAGATGAGGTTAAGCACTTGAAACTAATACATAGGTACTTCTAACTTTAGCAATACTTCTATGTCTCCAATGAACATATTAAATAAAATTAAGGAGCTTAAATTGGAAGTTACTTCATGAATTTTCTGCACTATCCCTGTTAGCGTGTCTCAGGCTGAAAGAAGCTTCAGCAAACTTGAGCACATTAAAAATGTACACAGATCAACTATGGCCGAAGACAGACTGAACAGTTTATCCCTTCTATGCTGTGAATCTCAAATAGCAAGAACCATAAATTTTGACTCAGTTATACAAGACTTTGCAGTCCCTAAACAGTAGCTGAAACCGGCCGTGGTGGGTGGGAATTTTTTTACTTCCAGGGGGGGGGGGGGGGGCAAGGGGGACCGTGAGATACTTTTCCCCCGGGCCCGCCACTGCTCTCGGCGGCCCTGATCACCTATCAATAATACATTCCATGC
Source organism: Adelphocoris suturalis (assembly GCA_030762985.1). Taxonomy (NCBI): domain Eukaryota; kingdom Metazoa; phylum Arthropoda; class Insecta; order Hemiptera; family Miridae; genus Adelphocoris; species Adelphocoris suturalis. The sequence continues at coordinate 19,933,801 of CM061041.1, read as the reverse complement.
TTCACTCGGAACACCCGTACAACAACCTGTCAAGGCTTCTCCACTTGTCATCAATTTCTGCGTTAACAAACTGCATGTTAGTAACCATAATAACAAAAGTTCGGGAACTAAACAAATCGGTTACGAAGGGTAGTGGCGTTTATGAAGTAGAAGGATGTTTTGGAGGTTTAGACCTGGCCTATTGTGCGCCGGAACTCGCTGATCATTTTACGAACCCTCCCATAAGAATCGGTCCAGCTGTTCAGCCGTCTATTGGGAACATACATACATAGGTAGATAGAAACAAACTTCGAATTTCATATATGAAGATTATAATAAGTTATGTGGATAACATATTTTTCATGTAGATTATCAGTTGATAGGACGAACGATCACCAGGTTAAATCATTGGCAAACGGATACATAGGTATATCCATACTTACATTTGAGGGCTATCTATGGATAGGTAATACTGTCTACCTAAAAAAATAGTATGTAGAGTGTGGAGCATTGAGGGTTTATCTTCCTCCAACGATAACTCTGAGTAACTCCATCTCTCCCACCTTTTCATTGATACATTACATGACCTAATGAAACGGATTGTTTTTGTGAATTCCCGTTGATAAGTTATGAACAACTTAATATGACACATGAGTTTCCTAACCTTTACCACCCCTTATCTCTCTGGAAACAAGGCTGGTCAAAAAACTAGCTTAAAAGGTGTAGTGGATTTAAATATGTTTTACTTGGTGTAGGTAGACCAAGTGGGACATTTATAATCTGGTTATGCGGGTTTGTCCCTGAGGTATTCCTGTAAGGAATGTGAGCGAAATCGCCAAGGTCAGCTTGCTTGGCGGGCGGAACTGAGGGATAGTTCGTGTCGCAGCCGCGTGGAGCACTGGGCTCGCATAGTGGGTGCTGGGTTCGATCAGTTTGGTACTGAGCCGTTGTGTAATATTCCGGCCTAAGATTTATATCTGTAGGAGGAATATGTTGGGCTTGGTTGAGGTACTGAAAAGTATCCTTTGTTTTTAGCACATTTGGAGTGTATTTGACACTCGGATCGGCCGGGTAGCCTTGTGTAGAATATCATGGATATTCGGAAATCTTTGTCGAATCATGATGATTGACTTCAGAGCGGGTCTGAAAGGTATCCTCGAACTTTTGTGTGTGTGAGGCTTGATCTAACGTTTCCTTCATGAATACGTTAGGTGAGAAGGCGATCTCTTCGCGAGGATCGAGCCTGGGGCCGTCGCTAGGAACAGCGGACGAGTCGAGCAGCGGGTAGGTAGCGCTACGGGGGCTAAGGGGCCCGGCTTCGCCGTCGTCTGCCTCCCCTTGCATGAGGAAATAGGACGGGCGGCGCTCCATCGAAATATCCGAGTTTATTAACTCGTTTTCGATACCTCTACGTATAGAAATAGAGGGTTTGGAAGGTGGACTCGCTTGACAGAGCTTCTTTCCTTTGCTCGGATGTCAGGGTCCTACCTTGTAGTCTTGAAAAAGACTTCCTTGGACGATAAATTAGAGCGGATGAGCAGTGTAATTTATCGGCGTGCCCACAGCGGTCGGTGACGAGCCTAGTGCTACGAAACCCGGGCGACACGTCTCGGAACGTCCCAGCGGGCGTACGATCTAATGAGAATATCAATAGATGTACCGGGTGGCGTCCTGACAGAAGAACTACGTTGGGCAATGAGCAGGATGAATAATCACTGGACTCGTAGATGCCAATGCGAGATCTGTGTGGAGAGAAGGTATGCCTTGTAGAAAGCAGTAGGAAGCCGTTCTGAGATGAACTCGGGAGCAGAAGGATCGTCAGCGTAGAGCGTGTAGAATCTTCGTACTTCGGAGTGTAGTCGTCGAGAGCGGAGAGTGGAATGAATTTCGGAGGGCTCCGAGCGGGGTAATTATAGGGAGGTGGCCGCCTCCTGCCGCCTCCTGATTGGTCCGCTTAATTTCGTTAATTCAACTGTGTAATCTCATTGGCTCGCACATTGTTTTCTTAGTATCTGCGAGTATGATAGCTGAGCTGGTCCTCCGGGGTGGTTTCCCCACGTCCGTCGCTGCGACGGGGTCCCCGGAGGTGGCTTACGAGCGTCCGTTGCGGAGACGACGGCCTTGAGTTTAGACGGGGTCCTCGGGTGGTTTCCCTGCGTCCGTTGTTCAGACGGGGTCCCCGGGGTGGCTGCTGGACCAGAGGTGGTTGCTTGCCGCCTCCTGGTTGGTTCGCCTATTGTCTCTCGTGTAATCAGTGTTTCTGATTGGCGAGTAGGCTTGTTAGAATTGTCCTTGTTAGTTTTAGAGGACGTTTGCTTGTCTGTTTGAGTTTTCTCATTCAAGGCGACTTGGTTCGAGATACTTGTCGCGTCTCTCTCGCCCAGTAAGTGTTTAGGGAGGTCGCCTTGTATGTTATTAGTTAATATTTCACTTTTGAGAGAGAATTTCGTATTTTCTCTCTGGTGAAATATTTTGTTTGACGGAGTTATAACTCGACGTCTTATAAATATTTGTGTGTCGTGTCTACCTCTTTTTGGTAGCCCTGAAAAGGGCTGTTGACAAGAGGGGGTGGTTTTCACCACAAGAGGTGAGTGGATTCCTTTACGTGTGTATGCATGTCTCAACAGTTGAGTTCCTTTTCCTGTGATGGCCATCCATAAAATGTAGGTATTTGCGGATACATCATGGATCTGTAATCATATAACCAAGGTAAACGTATCCTGTTTGAACATGTCCCTAATTATCGTGCCAAACCTAAATCAGTTTCTTGATCTGATTGTTTCTTTACGATGTATCTCATCGGATCACAAAACTATTTTATTTCGATGTCTAGAAATGAACTGGGGCCAGTGCTATTGGATAAGATCCTTCCTGTCCCCTGCTGAGGACGCGGTTGGAAAATTTAGATTGTAGTTACCTACTTGTTAAACGTGATCACGTTTTATAAAAAACCCATAGAAAAATCCATTCGTTTGTTAAATACCGACTACAGCTTGAGAATGTTTATCATTAAATTTAAATCATGTAGAAAGCTCTAGTCGATCTAAAGTTAATATTTTGTGCCTATCCCAAGTCTAACTTGGACTGGGACCTGCTCTTTTAATCCGAGTCATCACACCAACTTTTTGAGTCTATTCTCACCAACTCTTTATCATCAAATCAGCTTATTTAAAAAGTTCAGAATAGCGTAGTTTATGACCGAATGGAAGGAAGAATGTATTACTGCTCCGCTCAACGTTTTAGCGTTAGGTAATGCATAATAATACAATGGTTCATGAGTAATATAATGACTTGCGATACTGATGACTTTACTCATAATTTTCCATGGAACTCTTGCGATAGAAAGTTCCATTGAGAATGATGAGTAAATTGCTTTAAGGTTTGCTCTGGTGGCTCCTCATTAGTTAGTCCTGATGGAAATTGATTATGTTCTATCTATATATGTCTATATGTTAATCCTTCTTTATCTGACGGTATAAGAAGGTCGATATGTCTTGCAAGACATGTGTCGTGTACCACCACAGCATGCTGCAAGACATCACAAGTACAATACTGGGGGGCCTTTGATTCCCTTTCTCAGATAGAGAATTTGATATAAACTATTTAGCTCAGTCGAGATGAATTCCTCTATTTAAATTAACTTAAGAGTGGATAAATTAATGCCGTATTGATTACTCGATCAAATGTTTGTAGGTTCAAAAGCTTCGCGAAATCAGAACCCCGTCGATCATCGCTTCATCCAGACTTCTCACTACCTTCACGGAACGATTGAAATCAGGGCTTTTGCTGTCACTCTATATTTTTAGGAAACCCTACATTGGCCATGCCATATACTATTTCATAATCCAGTTTGGTGTGATGGCGGGGTAAGTTTTTATCTTATTTTGTATGGAAGAATAAGTTCATCTTATAAGTGCAGTTTACTTGGGAAAAGATAATGATGGAAGAAGTAGTAGATTACAAACTCTTTTGTAGGAATCCTTATTTATGCCTATTGTCATTTGAAAAATATTTGCCGTGAAGCTTCAAAATTCGTTCTCCGTCCTCGACATTTAGGTATCAACTTCCACAGGTGCCATTGCTGTTTTTCTGTTTATAATCATATTCATTATTTTAACGATATGTTAAAGGTTACCCAGATCCCCTTTCATTTCATTACCTGAATTGGGGCTATTGATAATAATTTTTGCCCACATAAAGAGTAAGTTTAATGAAAATAACTGTATTGGGCTGTCAAAACGCTAATGGCCGAAAAGCCGTAAACGCTCGGCGTAAAAAAAAAAAAAAAAAAAAAAAAAAAAAAAATAACATAAAACATAAAATAACATTTGGCGCAAATCATCTTTCATACCCTCTCAAACTACTAACGGCTTATTAAGAAGGGGCTGTAAGAGTGGAAAGGTTATTTGTATTGTTGGACAGTGTAATTAAATAACAATATTTCACGAAACCATAGCAACTAGTTTTGGAGATTTTCTCCGAAAACCGAATTTATCGAAAAGTGATTCTGTCAAGAGGCTCCATCGTCGAAACATCAAGATGGAAAGTCCCTGCGGGAATTGTTGACAGCCAAATCAGTGCAGGTTATAAATGATAAACAATGAAATTATTTTTAAAACTAACGTAAAATAACTGTCTTAAGCCAGCAATTCACAGTCCGATTTGTGATCTGATTCTTCTTCAGATGTAGGATCCAATGTAGAAGCGAAAATGTGCTTGATGGACTACACGTTGAGTTTTTGAATGAATCAGAGCCCTAGATCTAGATCATCCCACTAGAGGATCACTTGACGTTCAGGAGCTAGCTTGTCCCCCCACCATTGGCGCCTGGACACTGTTTTTTCCCAACAGATTTCATATGTTCAGTTCCCTGGCTGGAACGGTTCCGAAGAACGGTCACCTCATTTCAGTTTGTCCCCCCACTCTACCCGCTTCTTGACAATCGATTATAGAACCCAAGGAAAACGTTATTTTCTCCTTTTTCAATGTTTGATAAGATAATAGGTCCCAGCTCGGTTTTCATGCACCCGAGATGATAATAATCGTATACCAATGTCTTATTTTGCAAAAAAGGTTGCAAAATCAATTCAATTCAATGATTCATTTCTCGTTAGAAGGCCTTGAAGATGATTTCTGAACATGTAAGTACTGATTCCCGGTCATTCTAGAAGGAAAGTGCGAGTTTATTTTTCTAGTAGGTACCTTGCATCTTCAGTTTCCGCTTCCTGTCACATTCGGGTATTTGGGGTATGTAATGTCCATCGCGATTACAGCGGTAATAATTTATCTCATACCCATCCAATTTTTTCCTGGAATTAAATACGAACTTGACCGGCAACTTAACTTCAACCACACGTTTCCACTCTCACAGGGTCTCGAACTGAAAAGTACAATTCTCCTTTGTCACCCCGATTGAATTTTTTCTAACAAATGTCTCGAATTTTTTTATCATCAGCGTACCCGCAAGTACGGGGGGGCGTACCGCAGGTGCCGCACATAATCTTTTTTGGTTGAGGAACCGACCGGTTGATGCCATGCATCGTGCGTAGGGAATTCGGCCGGTGGGGGTTTTGGCTCTTGTCACACACATCACATACAATTGAAGGAACCTCCATCTGTACTTAGGTAATAAATATAAAACCTAATTAAGCTAAACAGAACTATACTAAACTGACAAACAAGAACTAAAACCGGTCGGGTTGCGAGGTTTGCGATTGTGAAAAAGAACAGCTCCCGAAGAACTAGTTTGAAGCCGTTCCGGTCAGGGAACTGAAACCTATGGGAGCTGTTCGGAAACAACTGTGACCAGGCGCCTATGGTGGGGGTGGGGGGACAAGCTAGCTCAGGAACGTCAAGTTAGAGGATGCAACTTCTTACTACTGCTCCAGAACGTAAATGGAGACATCGGCCGATTCACTGTCAGTTCAAACGTTGATTTCGTCTTATACACATCGCGTAACTTTACTGTTTTTCACATGAACGCTTTTTTGTTTTAAAAAAAGGGCCTCTGAAGGTCTTTCAGAGTGTATCGATGTTTATCGCAGATACTCATTCACGCATTACGGTATCTTGTTTGGAGATGAATGGAACAACTTTCCTCAACAAGAAATTGATAGTAGACAGTACTTGAAGTAGAGTAGATAGTAGTAGGCCTATTCTGAGCATAAGTGGCTGGCTTTATTGATAAGGATGATTTGCTAAGCTGCCGATAGGGTCATTGCTGCTTTCAAATTCAAATTATTTATTTGAGCACATAGATTATTTAGAGAGATAGAGAGAAATTAAATAGAGAGCTTATTTAATTACACTTTCAAAGGCTTCAGCCCATGGTAAATCAAATCGCCGTAAAAGATTTTGTGCGCTGGAACTTATCAGAATCTAGATCACTACTAACTTATTTTTTGTAACTGGAAATGAATCAGGTACATACATTATTATGTCAATTAATATATTTTTGTTTAATTCGAGGTCTAATGGAATCAGAATGTGGTTACCACAGATGTTCACGATTGCTGAAAACGCAAACTCTGCCAACTCTACATTTAATAACGCTGGAATCTGTGAAATTCTTTCATCAACTAGTAGTTCTACTTCATTAGAATGTGTGAGTACTATCAACCTGCGGTTTTCAACATTAAATAATAATCGTTCACGTTAATTTTAAAGTGATAATAGTTTGATGTTGATGCTGATAGAGTTGGCATTGATTTCAATGGGTTTTATTTTCAGGGTGTGACTTCTCCAGTATCATACACGAACATGTTGATCGTAAACAGTGGGCTCCTCGTAACTTACCCACTGTTTTTTGTGTGTGTCAGTCGTTTTGGAAAGAAAATGCCCATAGGTGAGCATGATAAAGTGTTAACATCTTCATTTGAAATATAAATTAACATTTTTTCTGAATTAGCTACCACCTTGACATTCATGTCGAAAAACGCCAGTTACATCCAAAAGTTTGACATTTTTCTGTTTGAATAAATAATGCTATTCGCAGAGATCTTCCCTATCCAATATATCGATAGTAATCAATCTATGATAATCGCATTCACACCACACTTATGTTTTAGTTTAAGATGGCACTTGGATTTAATCAGCATAGTCTCTATCCGTGAATGAAATACGTCTGATTTTCAATATGCTCCTGGTTGACAATTGTTTTTCGATTCAAAGTCGTGTAACCGATATTTTATCTTTTAACTGTCAAACGCGAACATTTAGTCGTAAAATGCTCCTTATCCGTTTCATTAAAAAATATTTTATCAAATTTTTAACGATAAGAAAAAAGACCCTTCCAATAGTTTTTCGAAATACAGATTTTTAATTTTGTAACCGTTGATTGTCACCTGGTTGATTGGAGGTTGATTGGATGTGATGGAAAAATTCCAGAACTGTGATAGGGGGTGAAGGTTCTACTGAAGAGGCAGACATGTATTCTTCGCCAGTAAACAAAGGAGGTGAAGCATAAACGGATCCTATGAGGACATTAGACGAATTTTATGAGGCTTCCAGAATGGGTTCAGTTGTACTGGAGCTGTCGATGTAAAATGCACAATTTACCACAAATGAACATCACGCTCAGATGTCAGCATAAAAAAGAACAGGCATAACAAAGCGTATGCAGGCCCAAGGTGCATTGCTTTAGTCGACCTTTAATAAGTTTCCAGCAGCACGGAAGCGTGGTATTGAACGAGCTGTCTTGGATGAAATGAAAGTTAAGTGTTTGACGTTCAGCTCTTCCGTCGTAGAACCACCATTTCGACATATCTGCTATAGAATTCAGAGATGCCTTTTCCATCCGATATATGACAACTCCCGCAGATATGCCAAAATCATGTGACAGATGAGGACATGTTCCTTTCAGTTTGAGACATGAATTGAACTGCAAAACTGGTGGCTTTGTGACTCGAGGGCATAATGAACTGCGGGATGTGTTGGGTGAGACTATGTCGACTGCCTGGAGGAACTGCTGTAAGGAGCCAATAATAATTGAGCCTTCATCGACTGAGCCTGGCTTAAGAAGAGACTGTGGAGTTTGGGATACTGAAGCATCTTCTTACGACCTTTGCTCTGTCAGGACAGTTCTCATTGCACCAGAAGCCGAAAAAAAACCTCCAGGCATGCGAACAGAACACTGTTCACATTGATGTGTTCAGTGGATGCTGTAATGGCTCCACAGATCAGTTATATCCTGAAAGTATGCCGTGAGTCACTAACCGAAAAATTGAGAAAGCCACTGTGTAAGATTGGCTAAGGACCAGAGTTTCTTTTTCAATAATCCGAGCTACCTCCATTCTCATATGAAGGACAAGAAAGGAGTGGAGGAGTAGTGAAGAGCTGCTGGGTGTTGTGGAGGGGGTTGCAGCTATTTGTGTGGGACTCTGAGCGGCTCGCCCACTCTCTGACTATCACATCAAACAAACACCACAGCACCTGACACAGGTCAACTCATCCTCATGGCTACAACAGACTGTGACTACAATGATTACGAATTAAGTATTTTCTTAAAAAAAAAAAAAAAAGAAAAAAAATCCAGAGCCATTGTCTTTTTATGTATTATGCTAGGGTCGAATATCATGAACTTTGTTAGACACTTTGGAAGTAGTCTCAGAGGCAATAACCGGATCTTTTCAAGATACGTTCATTTCGAAAAATTGACGAAATAAATTGGTCTGTACCTTCACTGCTGTCGTATGATTCACCACCGTGCGCTTCTACTTCCATTCTGTCAAACTACTGCAAGTAGTACCTACTAGAAATTCACCAAAATGTGACTCAAAAATCACTTACGCATGAAATGTCAGCATCGATTTTCAGCAACCAGAACGGTTGAAATTTTCAAAAACTGGACCTTTAAACATTTCCGTAAAAAACTAGTATTTTTTGTTGTATTTTGGTAGGGTGCACCACAATAAGCGAACGAGCGTTTTACACCCGACGAATGCTTAAGGATTGAAATTTATAGATGTACACGTATTTATTTATTGTCAAATGACTGTGGGTTATTAATTATAATGGATGATTATTTTCACTTTGTGTTATTGATGATAAAAGGATAATGATTGGCTTTAAATAAAATACATAGGAATCTATTTCATTTTTGGAACCTACGCTTCTCGAAACAAAAATCCGTCAAATAATGAGCTGCTGATGGTTATTAATTTTTTTAAATTATCATTATTATTGTAAATAGTAAACCAAAACAGCGTGTCTGTGAACTTGGAAAGTCGGTTGAAGGCTCGAAAATTAGGATCAGTTTGGGGGTGGGGAACTATTGGAAGTGAGAACTCGATTGTTCAATAAATTTACATTTATATTTGGTAGGTAATTTGATTTGTGATGGTTTTCATTACTATTTGTTTTCAGTGAATTCGCTTTTTTATATTTTACAGTGTCTACCACATTGATTCCTGCTTTCTTCACTTTTGCCATACCCTTGGTTCCTTCGCCCTACGTAGTATACGTTGCTGGAGTTTTTTTGTCGATAACTGGTGTTTCCTTCTATGCTCTCTTGACATCTGTTGTTACTACCTTTCCGACCAGAGTGAGGTAAATAGTCAATTTTACACTACAGAACTACCTACCACCAATAATTTTGAAGTTATTCCTTCAACATGTGACTTAATACTTGTAACGACTTGTTAGCATAGTGGATTGTGCGGGTCAGACCCCTACATAGTTCTCTATGTCATTATTGGTGGAGCTATTTTTACGCGTGAACAAACCTGAAATCCTCGTAACAATCTTAACTGCTACAGTTTTCATCTGATTCAGATGAAATTCTTTAGAATTATGGTGGTTGATCCTAGATAAGGCTGGTTGGGGTTAATATCCCTGTAGTCCCCAGCCAAATTTTGTGGGTCAATCGGGCCAAAAACTCACTCCCATCATCCTCCCGACTCGGAATACGAAACATTATCCCCCGGTAGGTCATCAACAGGGAAATAAACTCGGGCTCATTTGGCCCGAGCAAAATGCGGGTGTGACGCTATCAGCACCAAATCTCCATTTCAGCAAGCCCCGAGAAGGCTTCCCCGCACTCGCCCGCGTGACAGACGAACCTCCCGCCCAGATGGGTGCAAGGAAAATCACCTTTTCCGGTGCGATGTGCGAAAAAAAAGTTCCAGTCATGCAGCATGATAGTATGAGAGAATTTTAGTTAATTATCTATCTTATTATAATATGTAAAATTGTATTGAAGTTTGAGCAACGTCAGTAGAAAACCAATTTGATGGCAAAAAACTCGTGCTAAGTACCTAATTAAAATTCAGTGATTCAAAAAAGATTTAGTATTTTTAGATTTTTTGCAGTTTTTATAGATTTTTTAGCAAATATTAATGAAATTTAAGTACGTTTTTCAGCATAATTTTGTGCTAAAAATGTTCAATGTCCTAGTTAGTTGATGATAATTTTGTTTTGACTGAAACACTGCTAAAAGTAATAAATTTAACGATTTTTTGCCGTTTTTAGCCAATTTTGGTGATTTTTTTTAGTAAATTTTTTCAAATTTAATGTGCTCAAAAATTGTTGGCCAATGAACTCATCCTTTCATTTGGAAAGCTTGATTTTTTTGGAGCATGAACGGGATTTTTATCTCAATATATTTTTATAATGTAGGTATATATATACACACATATATATATATATATATATATATATATATATATATATATATATATATATATATATATATATATATATATATATATATATATATGAAAAAGTGTTGAAATCCAGGAATCTTTTCAAAATGCCGCAAAACGGAATTCAATGCAAAAATTTTCGAAAATTTTCATTTTAAATTTTTTGGAGCCATTGCAATAGCTTCATTATTTACGAAAATTCGCTAAAAATCAGCACAGATCTGATTTTGACAGTGCTGCCAACATGTAGGGCAGAACGGCGGTTGGTACGACCTCCTTGTAGCTATTTTTTTTTAAAATAACTTTGAAGAAAGCTCTGTTTGGCGCGTGGTGGAGATCACTACTATTGTCAAAATATCCTCTAGTGCCCTTAGATAAATGGTAGTTTCTAAAAATAAAAATGTAATGTGGGTATATGTACTGTGTCTATAGTTCTGAAAGAAATACCCAACATTTTTGAAATCCACCAGGCTGATTATCAGTGGATTTTCATTAATTCTTTTTTGAATATGTATTTTCAAATATTATCGATTGTTTCATTTTCATTCTACAGGGCTACGAGCGTCTCAATGACTCAGACAGTTGGAAGGATAGGAGTATTGTCTGCTAACCTATTTGTTTCACTGTTGATTGTGGATCACTGCTCCTTTGTCATGTATTCTATAGCTGGACTTCTCCTTGGTAACCTACTAATGAAATCATACATTATTTATTATTTAACTAACTACATTCATTCCAATGGTTAAATTATTCTCTTGTTTTTTGCAGTGGTCGGATTAGTAGCAGTTATAATGCCCACCACTCCAATTGATCTCACGCGAAAACGTGCTCCACCACCGCCAAAGAAGTGAATGATGAAGTAAGTAGCTACAACTAGGTACCTTCCAAGTTTGGTTCCAAGAAATTTAGAGAGTTCCTAAACGATAAGGTGCTTGGGGATTTTATCATCTGGGATCGTAACTCCGTGAGCCACAGCGGATAGTAACCTGAAAAAACCCAAGAGGGTCGAATTAGCATTTCATCTTAGAGTGACGCTACTTATCTACAAGTAACGCTGAACCACCAAAAGGATTTTACCGCCTATCCCGTGTGTTCAGTTTCCAGCATTTCTACGTTTCCTAGATCTTTTCTTATTCACGAAAAGGATTCGCAATGGCAGATTTTGAAAATTTATGAACAAGAAAAAGAATATAATTTTCATGAATCATAAATAACTACCAACAAGAAATTAATATCACTGTTATCGATGTGTAAGGTTACTTTGCGATAGGGAGGAAGACATGAGATAGGTTGGTTTGGGATAAAGGGTCTTATGTTTACGTGAAATACATTTGTCTTATTGATGATGAGGCACCTCATCTACCCGCACGTGCGCAGTAGTGTTTTCCGTTCTCGATAAGGTGCCTCATCTCTATCTCCCTATCGCTTTAGGAACTCTCTATTTTATGGCGGTAGATATTCTTGACTTACAACTGTGGTAATCAACAGTAATTTCATCATTATGTTGCTGTTTAACAGTGTTCAGGAGAACCTGAAATGAAGAATGGTTACAATACGAGAATGTTACGTCGAAATAGGTTGCTCGACTCTGCACTTCTATCCATCAAGCAGTCGGTTTCTGCTGATTGCTGACTATCCTTCAATAAACTGCAGCCATCGAGAGCGCTTTTTGGGTGGCGGCGCCACTTTCAACAGCAGCTAGGTAAATTGCGTTGGCATCTCTCTACTTCTGTTAACAGCTATTGCTGATACCTACTTGTGATATATCATTATATGCACCAACTTTCTCCACAAGTCAGTCATTTTTTCCTTGTTTTCTACCCATTGTGAATAATTCTTCTTACACAGACTCAGTGGATCGAGGGTCCAAGGGCTACATTGATTGTGGAAAATTACAATGGCGATAATTCGACAATTGTTCCATTCGTATGCAAAATATTGAAACTAGGAAATTCTTTCGGATGGATGAGCAGGAAATAGGATTTGTGATAATTTTTAGATGATTCGTTGAAACTTGAATTTTGTAGGCTCCAGCCCATGTTAAATCAACTTGTTGTAAAAGACAAAACACCCCTCCCCCTTCGGAATGGCCCTGCACACGCTCACAATACTTTTGTTCAGTTAGGTCTGAAATGCAAATACCAGTTGAATTCATCTTCTATAGGGGTCTTCATGATACAGTATTTTTGACGTCGAATCATCGAAATTAGAGTTTCAACAGGTTCTAATGCGCATGGCATTTGTCTTTTTCAATGATTAGATTCATGGGCTGAAGTCAAGTTTCAATGAATCATTGGGGAGTTGGAAAATTCACAAACTAAAGAAAAAAATAAAGGAAAAATTTCAACTCCCTAGTCGAAGTTGTGAATTTCACAATTCGTGAATTTATAAGATATTTATTTTTTTAATAGTTTCATTTAATTCTCCTATTGGTGACGCTATATAAATCTGTAGATCATCGGCATAAAAATGATGTACACAATACACTAAATTCTCTGGTAATGAACAAAGATACAATGAAAAAATTATTGAAGATAATACAGACCCTTGTGGGCTCCCTTTCATTATTCCAAGTTGTGAACTTGATCCGTCGTTAGTTTCTATTCTCTGTTTGCGACATAATAAAAACGATTTAAACCATGAAATAACCTCTGTACTAAAAATGTGTGTGTGAGAGAGAGAGAGAGAGAGAGAGAGAGAAACAAGCGGAAATTTCTTGCAAAAGGGTTCAAAAAACCTTTGTCACGAAGAATTATTAGATTAGGAAGGAATCTATATAATCCTTATTTTCATCCACAATCCCCAACTTCTCAACTTGTGAAATTCCCAATCCAATGAGAAATTTCCATCCCGAAAAATTTCCTTCCCCACCAAATCTTCATATATAGGTACTGATTCATAACAAATTTGCCAGGTAGAGCAAAATTTAAAAATGTCGATTTCCCAATTCAATCTGCTCATAGCGAACATTTGAAAGATAAAAGCAAAGATAAGGCAGGTCTAGAAACGCTTGCATACGAGTCTGCAACACATTGGGACATTTTATGTCTTTAGTTGCAGACTCATATCATCAGAATTTAACAAGCGGTTGCAATTATGTTCTCAATATCAATTATTGAGAATGATCACCTGAATGTACACAATTATAGTTGGCGCAGCTCTCGCGGTCTTACTGTGTTGCAGTACATTTTAAAGAAATAATTTGAAAAAACCCGCGAATGCGTGGTTTTTCAAATGGAAAATGGACTATTCGTACTGTTCTGTTGGCATTCCTGCGCCTCACAGACAGAAATGCGTATGTTGAACTTCAGACAAAGTACGACCCCAACGTACACGCAACGACACTTCTGCCCCCAAGTCTAGATCCTAATTTACGTGAATGTTTTCCAGGTTACGCTATAAAGGCGGACGAGTCTGCTGGGAATTCCCAAATGCTCTCAGTACAAGTGCTGATAGCAGTGGCTGAGTCTATAAATCTAGTTTTTACACTCCCAAACTCGGAGGCTCAACAGAAACCGATTTTTTCAGCGTTATGGGACGCCTCAAATTTAATAACGGCAAACCTTTTCCGTGAGTCCTGGTCCCGGAAATGCAGACTCGTACAACACCTCATGCCGGAGTACCGCGCGACTGCCCACCATCTAGCATTAGGACAAACTTATTTGTTCAATGACGCTGCAGCAAAGTGGGTATAGTCGGTAACGGATAAGGATAAGATCAAGAGATCAATCATAAAACGCCCGAGAGAGGCATCCCCCCGCCCTTTGGCCAGAAAGAGGTTATACAAGTCAAAACCTCAGGGACCAGTCAAACAAGTACCGGGAAATGCCAGGCGTCCCGTGGATTCCGCCTCCCGGAGCGGTAAAAGGAAAAGTGGCATGGCAGATGAGATGTAGGCAGTGCCAAATAGAGACTACTATTGTAAAAAAAAACGTGCTGGTACTGTCCTGCATGCCCCGAGCAACCAGGTCTGTGCCACAAACCATGTTTTGAAATGTGGCACAAGAATGTATTTGTAAATGAAGACACCGAGATGTGAATACCTATTCCATCATCCGACAACATCTTTCTCTTAGTTTAGTAGTACTATATTGTCAATTTTTTATTCAAATTTATAAACATGGACCTGTATGTTTCATATCTACCTAATTATACAATATGTTTTATATCAAAATGAGTTATATTTTATCGTTCCTTGAAATATATATTTATAAAAATCACTCATAGGGACCGTTTTCAGTTTTATGTTAAAATTATAATTTCCTAATAGTATAATAAGAATAAAAATAAAAATAATAAATTCTGCATAGATTCATCTGCCTACAAACATTGCAGTTCTGTTTTGAAATATATAATAATTGGTTTGGTATATGGGGACATCATTCAGACAACTAGGAGGGCAAAAAATGAAACATTAGGGATAAAAAATGGGAAAACGTGTATTGTTCTTACCGGGATTTTAACCCGAGGCCTCAAAAGAACAAGCAAGCATTGAGGGTTGCATAACCAGCGGTACGTTACTGCCGATCTGGATCGATCGATCTAACTTCTAAAACTAAGCGATACTCATCAAATTTCGGTTCCGCATCGTTGTTTTCGTCAATTGCTAGGTATAATAAGCAGGTATCAACAATCATCTCGAAAAAACAGGTCCCGTCACAAGGAGTTTCCACCAAAATCGGCGCCGCTCGGAACGTGTTAAGGAAATTTAAGTATAATGAAAGTGTTCCATTGCAAAACTCGCAGGCCGCTACCCAAATGCTCTGGTTGATTGTTCAAATACTTCCCAAAAGTGCCAGTTAATCTTGGCCAAAAGTGCTGGTGGTTTATACTAAACAATGATGGAAACTCTACCATATGTGCTGGTGGTTATGATGGTAGTTAAGGGACCAATGATGAAGGCAAAACAAGTAGGTACTAGGACAAGATCTGGTGTATAGTTTGGTGGTCTGGATGCTTGTAAGCTTGCATCTCAAATATAGATAAAATTATCCCAAATCAATCCTCTTAGTAAAATATAGATTAGTCAAACAAATAGATCACAGTGATGAGAATGTTTTAGTGGTCTGGATGCTCACAAGCTCCCTTCTCAAACATAAAGTAAAACCTAAATCAGTCCTTTTAGTAAAATATAGATCAGTAGTAAAATATAGTTTGTAAAACCTTTCCTTTATATGTTATCAGTGTTGGTAATGTACCTAATTAATTCTATACCTGAATACGATTCAAAAACATTCAAAAGTAGCGTCACAAAAAACAAAAACCCAATAATTTCATTTTGTAAAAAGTTGGAAGTAATGAAGTATGCGCAATATAAGCACCTAACTTTCGTCCAACAAGCATTAGATCACATTTTCAGTAATTTTTACTTTATGGTGGCAATGAACGATACCAATGAACCTGATTAATGAAGATGTTAGACCCACTGTTGCATCGAATAATTTTGGCAACTTGTACTAATGTTTGTAGTATTGGCTTCATGTAACTTCATTACTTGAAGCCAGTGTCAGATAGAAGCGCCAGTGCTTGTGGGACGGAAGTGCCAGTGCCTAGCGAGTAACCAGATCGTGAAACTGTGTACATCATGCTGATATATTTGTCCACAAAAAATCTCTATTTTACTAAAAGGATTGATTTAGGATATTTTGTTATTTTTGATATGCGAGCATCTAGACCACCAAACTGTACACTTCATTCTGATCTATTTGTCTTCATATCTGTTTTACTTCATTTGTCAACGTTAACTACCATCATAATCATCAGTGCTTTGGTTGCTTTTTGGTAGTGCTTCCATAATTATTTAGTTCAAAACACTGGCACTTTTGGGAAGTATTTAAACAATACACCAGGGCTTTTGGATGGCAGCCCTTGAAGGTAGTTGAGGCACCAAGTGCTACAACCATTCTGCAGAGAATAATCGTGCAGTGTTGCCAATTATATGGACTAGCCCTAGCAATAAGCATTACTAGGAATTCGTTCAAGGACCAATACCTGCACCATAAAAGATCTAACAGAAATATGGAGGAAAGAGGTCAACAGATACAGAAGATTCAGAGTGTGTAGATCCAGCTAAGATAAATATTGTTCAGACTGGACCATATCACAACCTAGAGCATACATGAGAAATAATAATCGGGATCTTCACGGAACACTTAAGCTTAAACAAAACCCTGATTCTAATGGCTAAGGCAACCCTTTCCACTATGCGAATGCGGTTGTGGAGAAGACTGAACACTTTCTTTGCAACAACGACAGATAATGAAGATTTAGGCAAGAGGTCCTGGGACATAATATAATCCTCAAGAGACCTAGACTGGAAAAAGATTTGTTGAGTTGAGCAACAAAGTCAGAGTCATAGAGAGACTGTAGAAAGATTTCTTTCTATGGAAGCCCCTTGTAGTCCGTCAGTCAACAGTTTGCTACGAGGAGGTTTGCCCAAAGCTTAAAAATTGTTGTCGGAGATCAGTGGGCTTTATGTATCAAATCAAGATGTCAAATGGAGACATGCAAGAGTTAATTCTAAAATTAGGAGTTTTCTAATGGAAGGAATTTATCGAGTCTTGTGCTCTCTCGTCTTTGTTTCTTAAGTATCTCATGTTATTCATAATTATACGTGTTTTGTGATTCGACTTGTAAATTATTGAAAATGACAAACTAATATTTGTTGTGTTCAAATTAATAGGTAAGGTGCCTAAGTAAACACCTAATACATTCTGTGAGATCCAGTTTGCTCATTTGTTATATATAACAAAGGCTCATAATCGGTCTACTGATTACACGTTCTTGTGGATCCTGTTTACAATAAACTAAGCAAATACAGGTTTAGGCGATCACATCATCGTCCGTTTTATTACGACCTTACAAAATATTGTTATTGTGCTCCTGGTCTCACATTCCGCGCTGCTCAGTTTTCATCCACGCACCTCTTTCAGTTAGGCACTAAATGAAGGGAAAAGCTACGTTCATCGATAAATGTGTAGAAACAAGCCCCATCCAGTTAACAGGATTTCATTACTCTACAGATGCTAAATCCTCTGAAGATGGCAAGTGTTCCTCCCTAATTGTTTAATTCAGTCAAATAATAACAGTAATAATAATGTAGTTTTATATAGGTATATAACTCTAACTTACTGTTTATTGTAAGGCATAAGACTAATAGTCTATCTATTATTTTTTGACAGATTATAAAGGCAGGCCCAGTATCGTGTCAGAAATATTTGAAAATGGTAAGTATATACGTTAGGTAGGTAGGTACTATAGTAGGTATTTGACCCTATAAGATTCTATGCTTTGGACAGTACGATCAGTTTTGTATTCTCCTGTTGCTATTATTATAAGTAGGTATGCAGACAAATAATTTACCTATAATTGATTGACAGGCAGCAGAGGCAGGCCCAGTATCGTCTCAGAAATGTCTGAAAATGGTATGTAATTACTGTTCTAATGTGTGTGTATATATAAACAAAGCCCGGCAGATCATCCTACAATATTCAAGGTATTGCATTCAAGTGGATATTACAGATTTAAAAAAAAAACGCTGCAAATTATTTCACAAAGGTTTATTATTTTTTATGATAGTAGTTTTAGTTGGCTAGCGTACGTCATAAGGCCCGTCCAGACTCCTCGGCGTGTCCTACTTCGAATTGCCACAACCTATACTTCTATAATTATATACGCATGTTTATATTTCTCGATTTGAGCTCCTATCTATTCAAATAGTTATTGCCTTAATAATATCATTATCTAAGTACGTACGAAAAGTCGAGAGGATATGTTATTAAATATGCGTAGGAAAAGCTTTGGTATTAACACACAAATATGACCTTGAAAAAAACATATTCATGCCTCGAAGGAACGCCGGCGCCGTACCCACCACAAGGTGCCGCGGCGCCGGCGCCTCCTCTCACTCCATCCCCCCGCCCGCCCCAACCCCCCTCTCCACCCACCGTGACCCCCTGCCAAGAGTGCCAGGCGTGCGCGCGTCGAAAAAGATACTTTTTTGCCCGTTTTTGCCCATAACATCTATGCTAGTAAAGCAATCGGGATGGTTAAACGTTAGGACCAACTAGACCCCAAATGGAGTCTATGTGCGAAATAACAGGTTTTTTAAGTCAATTCTTAGGCCTTTTATGGCCCGGACGGCGAACGGCGGACGGACATTTCAAATTTGGATTCTACACACCTTGAAACGTAAAGTGACAAAGTTTGAGGGGGGGTTATAAAATTTTTTTGCTACACGATCACATAGGCTTATTATTGGAAATAATAAACCAAAAAGGTTCCAGCCATGCAACAGGATCCTACGATTGAATTTTCGTATATTGTCGTATTAATGTCAAATGTCAGAAAAAAATAGAGTGAAAAGAAATGGTCAACGGTCAATTTTATGGCAAAAAAGTGTTCTAAATATTAATCTGCTATTCAAATCAAAATTTTGGAGTTCTTGCATTTTATGCAATTTTTATCGATTTTTTGGCTTACCTATGTTAATACAATTTAAATACATTTATCAGTATACTTTTGTGCATAAATTTTTTATGGTTTCAGTTCATAGATGATGAACTTTTTTAAAGTAATAATCCGCTTTAATTTTTATTGATTATTTCTGCACATTTTTTGAAGTTATTGTGCTCAAAAAGTGCTGTCCAAGGAACTCGTTCATTCTCAGAAAGCTTGATTTTTTGGCGCAAGAACAAATTGTTGTATCTATTAAAACTGCAAACAATTTATAATCTTTTTTGAATCACAGACTATTATTTAGTTGTACGAGTTTTTTCTTGAGCCATAAAATTGGTACCTAGTTCACAATTTCTTTGCACTCAAAGAACTAAAATTTCAAAACAATGTAGGTAGGTAACATACTCCTAATACAGCGAATGAGGTAAAGAAAATTCGTTCGAAAATTTAGTGATTGCAGGGACTTCAAGTTTTAAAACATGAACTGTTCATCATAAGAATCCATTTGCGACATTCTAAAACAATTCCTGGATTTTATCCGTGTATATTTATGTCCTTAGAATCGAAATCGAAAATAAATAAATAAACAAAATCCTTGCTTCTGAAGGCAAAATAGCAGAGAGCGTAGAATAGAGAGGACAATTTTCGACATGGAGGTCTCCGTCAAAACTTTTCCTTCTTTTTCCAAAAAATCAAGTGCGTATCTACTAGAAAAGATCTGTACCAGCACTTTTTATCCAAAGTAGCAACAAATTAAAGTGGCTAAAATACTAAAATTGGTTTTTGTTGCAGAATATCATTCAGAAAAAGTATAAATGCAATTAAATTCAACGTCACAAGTTTTGTGCACTAATTCAAAAAATAAGTTATGAAATGTAGAGAATGAAAAATATAAATATCTCCCATGATTTCTACTCAACTAGAACCCCCCTACTAATAAAGCCATGATATAAAAAATTTGATTAAGAAACAAATCAATTTTCACTAATACATGTTCAAGATGTGGCGGATTATCTGGGAATGTTACTTTTCTATTTAGATAGGTACACGTTTTTTATTGCATTACGATTTTTCCTGACTTTCAATTGCCAACAGGTTATTCTTGTGCCTCTTTATTTCAGGAGCTCACAAGCGACGGGTATCGATTGATTTTGAGGATGCGATTACTGAGGCCGGTAAGAAAATAGATTGGGTGAATTCATCTCAATGAAATTCGATCGTTTCATAAGCATTGACTAATCCCAAAGCTTGTTTCAGTATTGGGGGTATTCAGGGACTGCTTTGAAAATCGAAATGGGGCTCCGAACTAACAAGGTACTCTGCTAGGAGTGGTAGGGGCGAAGGTCCTAAGGAACATGGTGGTTGACATCCCCCCCCCCCATCCCCTTGTTGATACCTTGCACACCGGAGTGAAATTAGCAATAGATTCCAGCAACGGAAAATCTTGCCAAGAGACGTTAGCAATACTTTTTAGCAATAAAATTTTTTTTCTACTTTCGTCAAAGTTAAGTGTTATGATAGCAGTACGGAAAGTTTCAGAGGTTCAGAAAGTTGAAAAAATGATGAAATCTCTAAAAATTGAAATTGTTGAAAATTGGCCTACAAATGCATTGCTAAGTGAAATTCCGAGTTATTTCTGCATTTTTATCCGTTTCATAGCTATTCGAACGCTCCAACGAATTTTTGAGGAAATTTTTTTCCCCCAGTAAACGGTTCGGCCGGTGGGGACTTGTAAAATTTTCAAAAAAGTTGAAAAAAAAAAAAAAATTTCCCCAAAAATTCGTTGGAGCGTTCGAATATCTATGAAACGGATAAAAATGCAGAAATAACTTGGACATTCACTTAGCAATTCATTTGTAGGCCAATTTTCAACAATTTCAATTTTTGGAGATATAATCATTTTTCCCCCCTCTCCTACGGGCGCCCGGGAAATTGTGAAGGATCTCACGTCTTCGGATAGTCATCCTGCAACCACGACCCGAATTTGAAGGTGGCACCGCTCCTCTTTCTATGATTTTCACCAAAAATAAAATCTGGGCAATAGAAAAATCCGGCCCCCCACCACCGCGCCCCTACGGGCGCCCGGGTGTTTTTGGACACGTGAATCTCTTCGTACTGCATCTGTACACAATCCATCCGAAATTCAAGGTGGCACCGCACTTGGTTTCGGAAATATGGCCATTGGTAATTTCCCCCAGTTAACGGTTCGGCCAGTGGGGACTTGTAAAAATTTCGAAAAAAAAATTGAAAAAAAAAAAAAAAAATTTGTTCGAATATCTATGAAACGGATAAAAATGCAGAAATAACTTGGAAATTCACTTAGCAACCCATTTGTAGGCCAATTTTCAACAATTTCAATTTTCGGAGATTTCATCATTTTATCAACTTTCTGAACCTCTGAACCTTTCCGAACTGCTATCATAACACTTAACTTTGACGAAAATCGAAAAAAAAAATTTTATTGCTAAAAAGTATTGCTAACGTCTCTTGGCAAGATTTTCCGTTGCTGGAATCTATTGCTAATTTCACTCCAGTACCTTGCACCAACCATTTCCGCTCTACAATTTGTTCCCCTCACCATCAGTCTTACCAATACTGGTCAAGAAGAGGATTATATTATAAATTAATAAATTGTAATAATAAAGAAACATACAAACTAACAAAAAACCGACTAAACAAAAAAAAAAAAAAAAAAACTTGTGACCGTCACAACTGCCCTTATAGCAAACAAAAGAATAGCAAGTCGGGAAGGTCATTGTTTACGTGCTGTGCTCTATCTTGACTTCTCATATTCGGAACCCGTTCGAAAAGTGATGGGTTCCTTATCGTTTCAGCGAATATCAAAACACTAAGCAGCTCCTTTGTGGAATTGGTGAAAGCCAAATCAGTGGAGGTTACCTCCTAACCAGGTTATTTATAATAAATGATCAATTTTTTGGTAACAATAAAAAATTACTTAACTATCTATAAACTTAAAATACGAGAACTTGAAACTTGAAAAACCCATGTTTTGACGATTGGCCATCAATACTACAGGACCATGAACCACTGTTATTAAGCGCCATCACTGTTATCAAGTACCTACTAATTCGATTCATTCTGAGAATTTGAATTATAAACATAGCAACCGGGCATAACTTAGCATGGAGGGGGAGTACGTACAGAGCAGGGTGCTGAAACTCCCATCATTTTGATGGCAACAGAGTTTAAGCTTTACACTAGCACGAGGGTGAGCCTACTGGTGGGCATTCGAAGAACTTGGTAACTCCCCACCGTTTCCTCACCTTCGCCACCATCTTCCACTCCTCCGAACTGTACATTTCCTACACATTTTTAAATCCGTGGCGATATCTTGTCTGTTCAACCATATTAACCCTCCAGCACTGAAGTCGGGTCAATGTGACCCGAGCTCCTACTCAACCGCCAATAATTTTACTGTGATGCACAGTATTCCCCTCCCCTTCATCATCTAGTTCAAAAGCAATTTTCATTGCTACTACAACCCTGCACCATGGCTCTTGAACAATGGTAAGCTGTGTTCTTATTTTGTACCTACTTACCTACCTATTTGATTATGATATGAAGCAAACCACCATCACCAGATTGAATTTTTCCTCTGTCGATTATTCTTTGTGATTATTTCGATGTTTCAAGCATGTATTTTCGTTTGTTGCATTGTCTAAAGAGTTCAATACTTCAAGAGAATATACATTTTTTCTTGTCCTATTGGTCTGTTACATATAATGTAATTTGTCCATTTCGATTTCTATTTTGGAGTTAAGGTGTTTGGAGGTGATTAATGGTGGTGTCGTCTTGGTTTTAATCCAATAAGTGGCTTCATGTCATAATCGAATAGGTAGGTAAATAATAAGAGCACAACTTATCATTTTTGAAGATTCAAAGTGCAGGGTTGTAGTAGCAATGAAAATTGATTTTGTTAAAATAACAAGAATAGGGGCCTGTCAGTGAGTAGGTTGCTCCAATGCCATCTAGCCGGATTGAGGAAAACTAGAGTCTTCCCCCAGGTAGCAGTTTCGCATTGCTCACTGATAGTATCGCTCTTGCTCTGCTCGGTGGTGCAGAGTAAGAGTGCACAGTGAATGTTCCAAGAGCCCAAGAATATTTTAATTTTCATAATTTCAATAATGTGAGCTATTCACTCTGTAATCACATGAACTTTGCTGAAACAGTGTGGAAGCATTGAGAAGAAAATTAAACAAGTCTGTTTTTGGTATTTTTGTCTAATTATTCTCCTACTGCAGACGGTTGCAGTACCAAATAGAGCTAGTGGTTTCACCCACGTTAGAGTTGAAAGAAAAGGTTGTAAGCTTTCTATTTCTAACTGAACTTCCCCGATTGTGGTCACATGAAGACTCTGTTGTGCCTATCAAAAGGAAAATGGGGATTGGGAAAAGTGTGTGCAGCAAAATAAGGAAGAAGCATGAAATTTTACCAAATCTTTACAATGCATACACACAAAATGACGTATTTTAAAGGTATGGAAGGTTTGCTATAAGTACCTCTCTTGCTAATGCTACCTGTTTCGACTGAATGTAAGGCTACTTGTCTTGTTAAGCATTCCGCTCCCAAAAGACTGATAAATGCCTTTAATTTAGTTTCTTACTTATTGCTATACACATACAAAGCGATATCCCAGTGAGCGATCCAGTGTTACATCACCCGTGTAAGCAACTCCCACAACGAAAATGCTAAAATAACCTAGGGAACATAATGCATGCCGTAATCCACGTCCCAATCTATACCACCTGATGTATACACAACTCAATGAACCATTGTAATCCCTATATCACATATCCGGATTCTGGATTCCAAATGTATATGTGTAATTTAAATTCAACAGAACATGGTATTCTCTAGCTGAGTATGCCAGTACTTTTCTAAATGTCCAATTGTTATTCTTTTCCAGGATATGGGAGATTAAACTACCTAATGCTTTTGGTTGCTTTTCCAATGTCTCTCACAGCAAACATGGTGTTAATATCAACGTCTATTGTTTTACCCGAAATCGGATGTGATCTTCACATCAATAACTTTGAAAAAGGAATTCTTAATGTGGCTCCATTTATTGGTAAATTAATCATTTTATACTTTCCTATTATCAAATCATTTGGATAAAATTCCGACATTTAAGCAAAGTGTGTGTTTTCATTCTTTATTTGCTTCTGTTTCCACGGATGACCTCTCTCACTGGAAGGCCAGAATTTTATTCAATGACTTCATTACCTGCCCCGTGTCCTCGCATCAATGGATCCATTGTCCTATCCCCATGAGTTGAGAGGAATTTTCCTTGTAGATGCGTGAAATTTACTTGAATTCCTTACAGTTATATATCAGCCATCTATCCAAATCGTCATCACACTTCATGTTGTTGAAATTCTACGATCTGATCATAGGAATGTGGATTCTGACAATTGCTCCGCATATGGCTAATTTTGTATTGTATTTTTCAGGTATGATTATGGCAGCATTTTTATGGGGATCTTTGTCTGACTCCTTTGGCAGAAAGAAATTAATGGTTTATGGGTCTATCCTTAACGGCCTTGTTGAGATAGCTGCAAGTTTGGCGCCATCATTTTGGCTTATGGTGTTGATGAAGATCTTGAGTGGCACCCTGTAAGTGTTGATCAGCTCTGAAAATTTATTGATTTTTGGTAATATTGATGAGTAAATTAAAGTTTAACACAATAGCATTAAGTCGCAGTTAAGTCGGAACAACAAGAAAACGTTTCGGGCGCATTTATGTCATAGTAAAGCTCTTTTCAGTTGACAATGAAATAGAGATTTATCTATGTACAACAGTTGCTGGGGTCTATTACCTATTCATAAGAGTCAAAGGATTTCTGTTATAATTAATCAAAGCGTTTTTAAAGGCAAACAATCAGACATCCAACAGCTGATGTGTAAGCCTGTTCCAAGTCCACCTCCTCCTGTTTTCTCTATCACCTGTTCCTACATCTTGCTTTTCAATATTATTATTGTAAAGATTCAGAAGCAATTACAGGGTAACCAAGTTTGTTCAATTGTGACTCCAGGTTGGGCTTTTCTCTAGGCCTGTTTACGTTCATCTCACTTCTATAAAGTGAGCAGGGAAACGGGCAGCGTGAGTATGTAATCACCTCACTAGCGCTGCCCCTGCTCCTACTTCTCGTCCTCCCCGAACTCCCTCCGCTGGTGGTGGTTTTTGGTGTGGAAGTCAAAGGAAAAGCAGTGCGAGTGGCATGGAGAGAAGTATGTAAACATCCCACGCGCGACTTGGACTTCCAGTCATATTCTGACAGCAGTCCACCTTATTTTTTTAGTAAGGTTTTACCAATAACTTGGGTTAATTAATGCAGGTTTAATACATTGGTACTTACTGTTGAATGAATTCTTAGCATCCACCATCTTCTTTTCCAACATCTATTTTCAACTAGAGATGAATCATTGATGAAGATCAGGAGGCACAGAGCCGATGCTGCCTCTGCTTCCTACATTGCCCAAAGTCGAAACGGAACTGGGAAGTATAGGGAGCTTGTAAACATTCGCTGCCCTTGTAGAAAGTAAATACGCAGCCTTTACAACCAGGGTCAGTGGTAGTGGAAATGACTGAATGTAAACGGAGTTTTGTGCCTCCTACGGTATGAATTAATGGTGGATATCGTGGACTCACTTCATTCATCATTTAGTTTTTGGAGATGGGTATTTCTATGGCTTCTCATGGGTACTCGTTTATGGTTTTAGAGCTCTTTAATAAGGACTTTCTTTGGATGGTATATTTTATTAATCCAAGATTTCTTGTGTATGCCTCGCATGACCTAATTGCTATGATTATGTTAATTATTCTTAAGCATAATTCATTTCCTTTTTACAACACTTAATCTTCTTTCATCACCGTATTTAAGGTGGTCTAATGTCTAATCTTTCTGTATGTCCACTACATGATAATGTGTAGGATTATTGTGAGATTTTACATAAGATGGAGACATTTACGTTTATTTTGTTTATTATTTTTTAACGTGCTGCAAGGATTATGCAGAGGTCTCACAATCTCCAACTTTTGAGACGTTTTTGATTCAGCATGTTCGACAGTTCAGAAAATGATGAATTTTTACCTTTATTATGAACAAGTCATTCATAGTTTCTGACTAGCCCGCTGATATCCATGGTGTATGGTCAAACTAAAATCCTCAGTGTAAGTTTATACAGGTATTAACTTCTCCACTAAATGACTTCGTTTTCATTTGATTGGTTTGCTTGGGAAAACTTGAAATCCATCAAATACAGAAGTATTACTATTTACTGTTCTTTTCAGAAATTGTGGGCCAACCTCAATATTTGCTACGTACCTATCAGAAGTATTTCCTAAGGACAGAAGAGATTTTGCAGTGATGACAGTTGGTGCTTTTGCATCCATAGGAGCGATTCTTCAACCTGGTGAATAAGTAACCAATTAATTTCCATTCTATATTATATAAAAGAATATTCTGAATCTTGACCTATTCTACTCATGGTATAGTCACACCATAATATCAGAGGGGATTTTGAATCCTCAATAATGAAAAATTGCATCAAATTTTGCACAGGGATCTTCACCTAACACCCTACATACTGTAATTTTCTGAGCATTTACTACTTCTTAACCTTCACAGAAATTTCGGGATTTCGTAGTACCTACAGGCACTAAAATGTCTAAAATCAAATCTAATTTCAACATTGCACAAAATGAACATTAAACAAATATGCCTACAACGACCGAGTAGAGGAGATTAATTGGAATAGTAAGAAAGCAACACAATCTTCTTCCACTTGGTTTTGTATTTTTCTATCTTGAACACTGGCGTAACAGACATAATGGTAATTGAAAACACTAATAGTCGCCAATGTTCACACTCCCTCTCCTGCAAGGTGCACGATGATTGTAAAGTCACTGAACTGGGCATAACCTCAATTTAGTACTCAGAGTAAACGGTGGTCTTTAGATTCCCCCAATGTTGAAGTACTTAGGTATCCTTTCTTGGTCTAGGGTGACAGCTTCTGTCACCAGGCTGATCATAACACACTTCCTCACTTCCTACCTCAACCTCATTTTTCAAGTTCCAATCAGTATCAGTTTATTAGAGCTAGTTTAGTCAGTTCAAACATAGTTTTCTTCAACTCACAACATCAATATTCAGATAAGGGGCTCTAATTCTCGTGGGCATCTTTTTTATGTTTCAAGTAGGTACCTCCCCAAATTCACACTGTTTGTACTTACCTTCTATTTGGCTTTTCAATTAATATCATGTCAATAAATGTTAAATTTGTCCATTTCAGTCTTAGGGCTTCTGTTTATGTGGTACTTCCCTCTTGATCCTCCATGGACACTGTTTCCTGGCTACCAACTGACGTCTTGGAGATTGTACTTGTTAGCTTCCTCAGTTCCCTCGTTTTTGAGTGGCATTGGATGTATTTTCTTTCCCGAAAGTCCCAAATTTCTTTTGGAAAAGGGAAGAAAAGAAGATGCCATGAGAGTGCTGCAGCACATATACTCCATCAATACAGGAAAACCTGACAGTTCTTATGGTGTAAGTGAGTCCACAAAATATTACTGTTTGCTAATTTGGAGACTGGCCTTATGTCATGTGCCTTATGTGGACATGAACAGACAATTCACACTGTAATAAATAAATTGGTTCACTTGAACTAGCAACTAAGTGTTGCAGTTTTTTTAAATAAATTGAATTGTTATGATCAAATACGTCCATGTGGCTTCAAATTTACCAGCAAAATGGTTCCTGCAATTGATTTTCACCCAGCGGTCCTTTGTCCAATTTTCAATTTTATATTCAACTAGCGGGTTACCCGTGCGTTGCACGGACCCACGTGTACGGGTTAGTTGGTTTCAATTTCAATCGTCTCTAATGTCCCAGAGAGTCTCTCTCATATTTCAATTTCCTAGGGTAAACAGGATAGAATTTAGGTCACTGAGCTGATTATGAAAGAGCACATCATTCAAATCGTCTCTTAATGTTCCAAAAAGTCAACTATCAAATCTCAACTTCCTAGAGTGAACATGAGAGAATTTAGCTCAGTCAGCTGATCAGGAAAGAGACCATTATTTCAATCTCCAAAAAGTCAACTATCAAATCTCAACATCCTAGGGTGAACACAGAAGAGAATGTAGCTCACTCAGCTGATCAAAATCGTCAAAACCACGTACCCGCCAAGAAAGGCCCCGAACTGGGTGTTGGCAACCAAAAAGAATTTCGGGAGCCAAACATCGGTTTTCCGTCCCGCTCTTTGCACGAAATATCAGTTTCTGTCCATCACCTATCAATAATACATTCCATGCTTCACTCGGAACACCCGTACAACAACCCGTCAAGACTTCTCCACTTGTCATCAATTTCCGTTTTAACAAACTGTCTGTTAGTAACCATAATAACAAAAGTTCAGGAACTAATCAAATCGGTTACGAAGGGTAGTGCCGTTTATGAAGTAGAAGGATGTTTTGAAGGTTTAGCTGATGTTGTGCGCCGGAACTCACTGATCATTTTACAACCGCTCCCATCAGAATCGGTCCAGCCGTTCAGCTGTCTATTGGGAACATACATGGATAGAAAGAAACTTTGAATTGTATATATAAGGATTATAATAAGTTATATGGATAAAATGTTTTTCATGTAGATTATCAGTTGATAGAACGAACGATCACCAGGTCAAATCATTGGCAAACGGATACATAGGTATATCCATACCTACATTTGTGGACTGTGTGTGGATAGGTAATACTGTCTACCTAAAAAAAATAGTACCTATGGAGTTGTAGAGTGTGGAGCATTAAGGGTTCATCTTCCGCCAACAATAACTCTGAGTAATTCCATCTCTCCCACCTTTTCATTGATACATTACATGACCAAATGAAACGGATTGTTTTGTGAATTCCCGTTGATAAGTTATGAACAACTTAAAAAATAACTTTTTATGAGACATCCAAGGGGCCTTCGATTCCCTTTCTCAGATAGAGAATTTGATATTATAAACTATTTAGCTCAGTCGAGATGAATTCCTCTATTTAAATTAATTTAAAAATGATAAATGTCGTATTGATTACTTGATCAAATGTTTGTAGGTTCAAAAGCTTCGCGAAATCAGAACCCCGTCGATCATTGCTTCATCCAGACTTCTCACTACCTTCACGGAACGATTGAAATCAGGGCTTTTGCTGTCACTCTATATTTTTAGGAAACCCTACATTGGCCATGCCATGTACTACTTCATAATCCAGTTTGGAGTGATGGCGGGGTAAGTTTTTATCTTATTGTGGATGGAAGAATAAGTTCATCTTATAAGTTCAGTGAATACTAGGGAAAAGAGAATGATGGAAGAAGTACTAGGTTACAGGCTCTTTTGTCGGAATAATTATCCTTATTGGTGCCTATTGTCATTTGAGAAATATTTGGCGTGAAGCTTCAAAATTCGTTCTCCTTTCTAAATATTTAGGTATCAACTTCCACAGGTGCCATTGCTGTTTTTCTGTTTATAATCATATTAATTAGTTTAACGATATGTTAAAGGGTACTCAGATCCCCTTTCATTTCATTACCTGAATTGGGGATATTGATAATAATTTTTGCCCACATAAAGAGTTCCTACCTAACTCACGT
This sequence comes from Adelphocoris suturalis, assembly GCA_030762985.1. Taxonomy (NCBI): domain Eukaryota; kingdom Metazoa; phylum Arthropoda; class Insecta; order Hemiptera; family Miridae; genus Adelphocoris; species Adelphocoris suturalis. The sequence continues at coordinate 19,904,079 of CM061041.1, read as the reverse complement.
AAGTTTAATGAAAATAACATAAAACATAAAATAATATTTGGCGCAAATCGTCTTTTATACCCTCTCTAACTACTACCGGCTTATGAAGAAGGGGCTATAAGAATGGGAAGGTTATTTGTATTGTTGGGCAGTGTAATTAAATAACAATATTTCACGAAACCATAGCAACTAGTTTTGTAGGTTTTCTTCATTAGTAGAGGTATTCGTGATCCACTCCGAAAACCGAATTTATCGAAAAGTGATTCTGTCAAGCGGCTCCCTCGTTGAAACATCAAAAATCAAAATGCAAAGTCCTTGCGAGAATTTTCGACAGCCAAATCAGTGCAGGTTATAAATGATGAACAATGAAATTATTTTTAAAACTAACGTAAAATAAGTGTCTTAAGCCAGCAATTCACGGTCCAATTTGTGATCTGATTCTTCGTCAGATGTAGGATCCAATGTAGGAGCAAAAATGTGCTTGATGGACGACACGTTGAGTTATTGATTGAATCAGAGCCCTAGATCATCCCACTAGAGCAGGCAGGGGTCTACAACCTACCGTCCGCGTGCCACATACGCGGGCAGATTTTGACCGGCCCTCAGAAAAATTACAAACTGATATTTGAAAATATATTTTCTTAAAACACTTTCACCGGAAACTATGAGTACCTACAGTGATCGTCTCTATTTTTGTCCCTTCCGTTCTCGATAAGTGTTAAGTTTTCTGTAAACCAGCAGCGATCAGCCATTCAGCGATGGTCTGTACTGTGGTGGTGTAAGAGAAGAAAGCTAACCCCGACTGTACCTAAGGCAGGACTAGAAATAACTCATCATGTTATATTAAAAATGTATGGGTATTTGAAATAATCCTTGAACTTCTCAGTGAAAGTAGGCTGTAGTGAATTTATATACATTTGGCTAGGAGTCGGAATACCTAGCGGAATATTGCGAGCCGTGTTATTGAGATGGTTATGCGGGCTTGACCCTTGAAAGTGTTCGGGCGAGAGGTACGAGAAAGTACCGTTGTTTTCTCGAGTATCGTTATATTTCGCTTGGTAGGACATATATGAATCTTGTAATGAATCTGTGACAGGCCGAGCTTCGCTGCGTGAGTCTAAATGTGACTCTCTCGCTGGTGAATATTGGTATTCTGGCTCTAACCGAGAGTTCTCATTATAATATGAGGTAGTTTTTTTGGGGTACTGAAAAGTACCTTTATTTCCGTGCAGGTCATGCACTTGTTGAGTTTGATAAGCACTCACGTCAGTCGCGTACCCGGTGGGTAGCTGTGGAGGAATTTCTGTTTTAGCAGTGAAATCTCCGTAGTTTCCCCTTGGAGGGGTCTGAATATGATCGACAGTGTATGTGACATCTGCGAAAGATGTATGTGAATGTGTCATATCCAAAGCTCGATCTCGCCGTGTCTCAGGGAGATGAGAAGGGCTACCGTCTCGCACGGAAGCGGCCTTCGCTGCGCCCAATAACTCGTTGGCGCTAGGCCTTGAGCTTCCGTAGGCCATGGCACGTGCCGGCCGAGGAATGCGATTAGGAGTCGCGTGCGCGCTGTCACCTTGATCAGCAGCGCCTCCCGGTCTGGCAGTCGTTTCCGACTGCACGGACTCGTCTAGAAGGCGAAATGAAGGGGTTTGCTCCATCTAGGAAGTTTTGCCTTCTAAATTCTATAAAAGAACGAGGCTTGGCAGGGACTCGCTTCCAGCAGGTGCTAGAGGGTCCTCTGTCTGTTCTGATAAGAACAATTATAACGGGGACTCGCTTCCAACAATTAATTGTCAGAGGGTCCTCCGGGCTGAAAAGCCTTTATAGTTGATCAAACCGAATGCGGTTTTGCTTGATGATCAACTGGCTAGCCCCTGCGGACGGCTGACGAAATATTTCGAAAGCCCGGGTGACTAGTCTCCACCTGCCCCAGCGGACGTTTAGTGAATTACTTCTCTGAACCGGGCGACAAGTTTTATTGAAGATCGATGGTAGTGAGTAATACAGGATGTATTAGGCTCAAGCTACCAGAAGTCTTGATGAAGAAGGTTGAGTATCTCGTCTCTGGATCGTGTAGAAAGCTTCGTCGTAGAGAGAAGGAACGTCAGATCAGAAGGTTGAGAATGGTATATCCGGACGGCCCATCAAATGCTATATTTATATCTGTTCGGAAGTCGGATTCTGCATTTGATTGGCTTGATCAGTTGACCTGTAGCGCTCGTGTGGGCGGAAGTAGAAATCTTTTCCGATTTGATTGATTGCACCCGGCGGGCAGAAGTCAAAACTTCCTCTTCCGCCTTTCCTCCGTAGAGCGCGTCTGGCCTAGTTTGCCCTTGATCGGATTTGAAAGTCATTTGATTCAAGGCAATTTTTGTGTGTAAGTTTTGCCGGCTCGTCGAGTCTTTCTCGTGCAGTGAGCTTTTAGCTTGACGAGTTTTGTCTTTCGACGAGTTAATATTTTTTGTGGTTATGTATTTCGCATAATCTTTTCGGCGATTTCTATTGTTTCGTTTAGACGTAGCCTGACGTCTTCCTTGTATAGTTCTAAAGTGTGAACTTCTTTTTGGTGGCCCTGAAAAGGGCCGGTTAAGGGTGGTGAGTTCACCACATAGGCCTAAGTAAAAATCATTAATAATAATTGTCTTACTTGGGTCTGGTATATTTTGTTCACAACATTATTTTTAACTATCTTAAAAGAACATGATTTGAGTTGTCCAACAACGAAGATATGTAAGGGAATATAGCTACTTAGAAAACTAAGCCCAGATATCTCAATAACCACCACTGAGCACTCCTAATTAAAACAAAACTTCATGAATGTTGCTTCGTTTCAATTTTGCGTGAACCTTGTCTCAAATATTTTATAGTGTGGCCCTTCAGTAAAAAAGGTTGGAGACCCCTGCACTAGAGGATCTCTGACCATTGATAATCGGCTCTCATGAAGGTCACACATTGATAAACTTTTGCTCAAATTAGCCTCTTGCAACTACATGCTGCACCGTTTGGCTGGCTCTGTGTCGCAGGATGTCCTTCGGACTATATATTTTGCCTGCTTTGCAAGCAGGGTTTCATATGGAGTTTTGGTATGGGGCAATTCGTGTCATGCGTGTGAGCTTTTCATTCAACAAAAGAGGGCTATCAGAACTATTTGCGGGCTATGCCGGAGTCAGAGTTGCCGTGGAAGCTTTCGCACCCTGGGAATCCTCACTGTTCCAGCCCTTTATGTCCTGAGCTGTCTCCAATTCGTTAGAAGCAATCTGGGTCAAATGGAACGGCGGCGTGATCTGCACACCTATGATACCAGGAAGAGAGACGACTTGTTTCTTCCAGTGTCTCAGTGTGACGAGGGATACGAGTCCTTTGCAGTCGGGTGCCAAGTTTTTGAATCACCTTCCCAACGAGCTGCGTTCTCTTCCTGAAAAGAAGTTCATCGCTACGGTCAGGGAGAAGCTGTTGGATGCAGAACTTTATACTGTGACGGACTTTTTTCAGGAGGGCTTTGGTCCTTGATATTTTCTTTTTACCGGGCGTGTTTTTTGCCCCGTTTTTTATTCTTTCCGAACTGTAGCTGCAGGTAGTTTAAGTTTTATTTCAAATTTTATTAAAATTTTTGACAATTGTATTGCCGATCCGGCCTTTACAAATAAATAAATGAATTATTAAATGAAAAAGATCCTACTTCTTTCTACTGCTCCAGAACGTAAATGGAGACATCGGCCGATTCACCGTCAGTTCAAACGTTGATTTCGTCCTGTACACATCACGTTACTTCACTGTTTTTCACATGAACACTTTTTTGTTAAAAATGAAAGGACGCGAAGGTCTTTCAGAGGTTATCGATGTTTATCGCAGATACTCATTCACGCATTACGGTATCTTGTTTGGAGATGAATGGAATAACTTCCCCCAACAAGAAATTGAAAGTAGAGTTGTCTATTCTGAGCATAAGTGGCTGGCTTTATTGATAAGGATGATTTGCTAAGCTGCCGATAAGGTCGTTGCTACTTTTCGATGATTCCTCATTTAAACTTGACTTTCAAATTCAAATTATTTATTTGAGCACGTAGGACATTATTTAATTACACTTTCAAAGGCTTCAGCCCATGGTAAATCAAATAGTCGTAAAAGATTTTGTGCGCTGGAACTTATCAGAATCTTGATCACTACTAACTTATTTTTTGTAACTGGAAATGAATTAGGTACATACATTATTATGTCGATTAATATATTTTTTTTTTTGTTTAATTCGAGGTCTAATGGAATCAGAATGTGGTTACCACAGATGTTCACGATTGCTGAAAACGCAAACTCTGCCAACTCTACATTTAATAATGCTGGAATCTGTGATATTCTTTCATCAACTAGTAGTTCTACTTCATTAGAATGTGTGAGTACTATCAACCTACGGTTGTCAACATTAAATAATAATCGCTCACGTTAATTTTAAAGTGATAATAGTTTGATGTTGATCGAGTTGGCATTGATTTCAATGGGTTTTATTTTCAGGGTGTGACTTCTCCAGTAGCATACACGAACATGCTGATCGTAAACAGTGGGCTCCTCGTAACTTACCCACTGTTTTTTGTGTGTGTCAGTCGTTTTGGAAAGAAAATGCCCATAGGTGAGCATGACAAAGTGTTATCGTCTTCATTTGAACTATAAATTAACATTTTCTCTGAATCAGCTACCACCTTGACATTCATGTCTTAAAACGCCAGTTACATCCAAAAGTTTACCTTTTTTCTGTTTGAATAAATGATAAACTTTTTGCAGAGATCTTCCCTATCCAATGTACCTATCGATAGTAATCAATCTATGATAATTGCATTCACACCATACTTATGTTTTAGTTGGAGAAGGCACTTGGATTTAATCAGCATAGTCTGTATCTGTAAATGAAATACGTCTGATTTTCAATATGCTGGTTGAAAATTGTTTTCCGATTCAAAGTCGTGTTAACAATATTTTATCTGTTAAACCACTGTCAAACGCGAACATTTAGTCGTTCAAGGCTCCTTATCCGTTTCATTAAAATATATTTTATCAAATTTTTAACGATAAGAAAAAAGACCCTTCCAATAGTTTTTCGAAATACAGATTTTTAATTTTGTGAACCGGGGTGATGGCGATATATTGGGGGGAAGGCGGTCATTTTGATTTTCTCCGCTAGTTACTCTTGCGCTCCTTGTGGGTGATCACTGATGGCTCCATGAAATGTGCAGTGCATATCCACTGTTGTCTATCAACACGATGATAAAGTTTTTAGAGCGTTTTCTAATCTTATCAGTGCCTTTTATCAGCCAGGTTTGTGAATCACGTTTTCGTGGCAAGGTTATTCATAACCGAAAAACCTCTGTGAGTGATAGTTTAAGAGTTCAACTTCTGCAATTGTTTTTAAGTATTTACGTTCTTCGAAGGTAATTGAAGAGAAAACCGTTGCTAACATGATTTTTGGAGTAACTACGTTGTCTATGTAGTACCAAATGAGTGTTTTTTTCATTTTACAGGGGTGAAGGCGATCATGCCTCGAAAATACATTAAAAATTCCTAAATGATATTCTAGTTAACTCAAAGCATGGTAATATATTCTATATTACCATAGAGTACTATTTCTATTCATAGCCTTAGGGCCAAGCCATAGATTACTGTATACCAATTTTTTTTTTCTTAACACAATTGTTTTTCCTTCTCTCAACTTATTCTAGTTCGCTGAGTTTGATTATCTCTGAAAATGTTCTGCTAATTATACCTCTTATGTTCAAAGTCTTCCTAGCTAATGGATGTGTTCATAGCTTGCAATAACTCGAAAAGACTGATAATGTTGACTAATAAGTGAAGTTCTAGATTTAATCATTAAAGTTCCTGTATTCTAAGGTGTTACCATGACAGGTAATGGTACCTACTTACCAATTTCTATTCCTACCTATTACTAGGTAGGAATAGAAATGGATAGGGACGAATGGCTACACCGACAAGGCGCTGCCTTTAGAAGATGATGATGATGACCTATTACTAGTTATTATATTTACATGAAATATTTTAAATTATATAACGGAATGCTTCGACATATATTCACAGTGTGCAGATGTCCTCACATCTGCCAAGATTCTCGCTCCTTCAAAGAAAATTCAAAAATCCCGCCCATTCTATGACCCAGGGTTGCCCCTAGTGCCTGTTAGCCTCCAGGTCTTCCTTCCTAACATGATTCTCGGCCATTTTGTCCTTAGCGTTTGCCAAGTATCAAAAGCTCCTTCGGAATTTTCAATTTTTTTCGCTTTCATTAATTCATTTCATAAAATTACCATTTATTTACGTTCATTTATCACATTCATCAATCATTTAGTCATTCACGTTCATTTATCACATTCATCAATCATTTAGTCATTCACGTCCATTTATTCATTCATTCCGCGTTATTTTCTTCGTCGTTTCTTCGCGAAATGTCATCTCAAATCGAGCTAACCTCAAGGCGTCGGAAGCGTCGGGCGGAATCCAGGTTTGGGGGTAGTAAGGGCTGTTTTATTACAGAACCCGACAATACCTATAATTCTTCAAGTAAGAGCCGGGAACCGCACAGCAGGAAGGATCGGCTTGGCGCGGGTGGATATAGCCCGGCCAAATACGCCCGAAGTTGTCAAGCACACAAGGATGGCCGCTCCTCTAACCCTAAACATCATGGGCAGGAAAAGGTACGTTCCCCTTTTACTGATTCCGATTCTGAGGAAAAAATTTCCCTATATGGTTCGGATAATTTCCCGTCTTCACTTTCTTCTGACTCTGATGCTTCACATCATTATAGGTCCCGATCATCAAGATCGCGATCTTCATCCTTGTCTACTCTCGACTCGAGGAGGCGCCCTAAGCGTCCTTCCCATCAACATCTGAGGAATGATTATAAAAGGTATGATACCAAAAAAGCTAGATACCTCAAAAACCTCCCAAAGAGAGCTAGGTACACGGTGCGGCGCACTATGCGGCCCAAGCGACGAGCTCTGAAGCTTGACAAGGCTTACGAGCGCGAGTGGAGGGACCTCGTTCGGTTAGGGATGGACAAGGATGTGTATTCCAAATTATTTGAAGATTATGATCCGGAGATACACATGCGTTGCTTAATTCCCCCCATCATTGATAGTGAAATTCACCCACATTTGTCGAAACTCACAACACTTCGGGATCAGGGCCTGCAACGTACTCAACAGGCCGCAGGTAGGGCACTTGTGGCTACCGGGGCTGCCCTTACCATTTTAGCCAACCACATGAATAGGGAAGATCGAGCTGGCCATCAACTCTCCATGTCCCAGGATCAAACTTCAGACCTATACGGATTCCTGTGGGACACGGCGGCTCTTTTGGCTTCAGGTTTTTTCGGAACGACCAAAACCCGTAGGAATTTAATGATGTTTTCCATCAAAAAACAATTTCGCCAACAGGCTAGAAATGCCCCAATTAATGATAAATTATTTGGTGGGACCATTCCTGAAATTGTCCGTACATCAAAATTAGCAGATTCTGCTGCTCGCCATTTTTCTCTTCCCGACTTATTCATTAGAAAGGCGAATAAAAAAGGAACTCCCTCTTCGGGAAACGGACGGCGCCCTGCGTATCGGACACACAGGCACTATCGCCAGCCGACGCAGGGCAATCGACCTCAAAACAAAAACAAGTACTACAAGAACCAGAATCGGAATCACCCGCTGAGGAAAGACCAATCAAAAAGCATTCTCCCCAATCAGAAAAACAATGCTTAAATCCCAATTTTAATCAAAAGTATTCAGATCCCATACGTCATCGACCAGTTTTGCCCGATAATATTAAATTTAATTCAAACGTACCTCCTGCTCTCACCGAACCCAGTCAGGTTACAGGAGTGTCCTATGCATTTCGCGGCTCTCCACCTGTTCAGGGTATTGCTGAAGTCTCTGCGCTTGCGGGCTCAGCCCCTGCATCTCTGGGCACCACACAGGAACTGACCCGCTCTTCTTCGTCGTGCCGGTCTCCTGTGGTTTTGCAACAGGTGACATCTGCCGATGACGCTATTGCCCATCAGCCTCCTGCTGCGTTGGTAAGTGGACTTCAGTTACCTTATGCCGGACGTCTGAGATTTTTCTCTCAGCGTTGGCAGAACATTTTTATTTCTGACAATAATATTTTACAATGGGTAATAGGTTTGTCAATCCCTTTTGTTTCATTACCGCCCCCTCCTAATGGGAATGGCCATGAATGTGGGGCAACACCGTTATTTGACGACCACATTTCACATTTACAATCCATAGGTGCCATAATTGAAATTCCTAAATGCGACGACCAATTTGTGTCATCTACTTTTTTGGTCCCGAAACCTGATGGTTCGTCACGTTTCATCCTTAATCTAAAAAATTTGAATGATTTTGTTAGGGCACCTCACTGTAAAATGGAAGACCATAGGACGCTCATGCGCATTCTTCCTCCCTCGTACGTCGGGGTCACAATTGATCTTCAAGATGCTTACTACTCTGTACCCATTCACCCCGACCATTACAAGTTTTTAACTTTTAACTACGATCATAAACGTGCATTTACATGCCTACTATTTGGCCTTTCATGCGCTCCCTTTGTTTTTACAAAGCTAATGAAGCCCGTCATGGCTCGTCTACGACAGTTGGGTATTTTATGTCTTAATTACCTTGATGACATATGCATTCTTGCCAAAGATAATGAGTCATGTAGTCGGGCTTACTCCACCACGGTCTCTCTCCTGGAGTCACTGGGGTTTAGTGTAAATCGGGAAAAATCCGCCTGTTCTCCCAGCACTACGTTCAAATTTTTGGGCTTCATTTTCAACTCTGTGAATTTAACGATTTCTCTTCCCTCAATTAAGGTCCAAAAGACGTCATCAGCAATCATCTCACTTCTTCAATCTCCTTCACCTTCAATTCGAGAGGCGGCTCGAGTAATCGGCCTGCTCATTTCCTCTATTCCCGCAGTGCCTTTTTCCCTCATCCATTGCCGTTTGTTAGAATACGATAGATTCATCGCCTTGTCATCTCATAACGACGACTATTCTGCCCCCTTTTCTCTATCTGAACACTCCAGGAGAGACCTGCTTTGGTGGTTATTGGCCTTGAAAAATCCTGTTAATGCTTTTCCGGGGGATAACTTTGAGCATGAAATATTCTCAGACGCCTCCACTTCTGGCTGGGGTGGATTTTTAACCCCCCACTCCACGGGAGGATGGTGGTCAAGGGACCTGGTATCAAGACACATTAATGAACTAGAGCTCTGGGCAGTATTTGAAACGTTGCAGCATTTCGCGCACTCCTGGACCCACACCTCCATCCTCCTTAGAGTGGATAATACAACTGCTATCGCCTGTATCAATAGAGGGGGTAACGCTCGATTTCCTCACCTACACGCAGTAGCAGCAAAAATCTGGGAGTTCTGTGCTACTCGCCACATTACCTTCTTAGCCTCCTACATCAAATCAGCAGAAAATATACAGGCGGACATAGAATCACGCCGTTCTCAGGAGGATTATGAATGGGGATTGAACTCGGATTCCTTCAGACAAATTTGTCTAACGCTGGGCACGCCTACTATTGACCTTTTTGCCTCGTCGGACCTTCATCAACTCCCAGATTATTGTTCATGGAAGCCAGACCCTGGGGCCTATGAGGTTGATGCTTTTACCATTTCATGGAGAACTTTCTTTTTCTTTGCTTTTCCTCCATTTTTCATCATCCCCAGGGTCCTGCAGAAAATAATTAGAGATCAAGCGTCGGGTATTGTTGTTGTTCCTGATTGGCCTTCCCAGTCCTGGTTCCCACTGTTCAATCTATTAGCGACTTCACAAGTAATCAGGTTACCACCCTCTAACAATCTGCTCTTTTCTGTTGTTGACAGTCGACCTCATCCAATGGCCAGCAACCTGTGTCTTCTGGCCGCAATTTTATCGAGCAGCGCTTTGCCCGAGAGGGCCTCTCAGCCTCTGTGTTTGAGACACTTACATATTCTCTCTCACCATCAACTTTTAAACAATATGAGTCTACATACAAGCAATGGACAGACTTCTGCCTACAAACGAATAGTAATCCTCTTGATATTTCTGCCAAGCAGGTAGTTTCCTTTTTACAATTTATATTTGATACAAAACCTGTTGCTTATCAAACATTCAACTCCCATCGTTCTGCTCTGGCCCTTGTAGCCTCAACGGACATCTCCTCAGATCCTCTGATTCATAGATTTTTGCAAGGTGTATTTCGGCGACGTCCCTCGATACCTAGGTATACTTCTACTTGGGACCCTAAGACCGTGCTTTCCTACCTAGAACACTTTCACCCGAACTCTCTCTTATCATTCTCAAAAAAGTTACTACTTTTACTCCTACTGGCCTCAGGCCAAAGACTCCAAACAATAAGAGCTATCGAGAGGAGCAATATTCATTTTACTGGCTCAGGGGTTTCCATTTGGGTGGATAGGCTTCTAAAAACCTCTAGACCCGGATTCAAGGGTATGACATTATCTTTCCCTTTTATGCCACAGCAAAGGGGAATTTGTATTCCTTCCATATTAAAATCGTTTTTGGCCTTATCAGAAAATATCTGCCCACCACACCACAAAGCCCTTTTCATTATTTCATCTCCCCTTCACACTCCGGCAACGGGTCCCACTCTAGCCAGATGGGCTTGGGATATGCTACAGTCGGCGGGTGTAGACTCCGGTACCTTTTCGGTACATTCTACCCGGCACTCCTCGGTCAGCACAGCTGCAAGAGCTGGGGTTTCGGTTGACGTTATAATGAAAGCAGCCGGTTGGACACCCTCCTCTGGCATGTTTGCTCAAATCTACAATAGACCTATAGAAGACGAATTTACCTTCTCCAGGTCTGTTCTCTCTTCCTAATCTTACTGCCCAGTGGTTTTACATTTATCTCTCATTTCTTTGGAAGAGCTTCAGATTCCGGTGGGGGTGTGTGTTACCTCATCCAGTTCAACTATTTTATCAGTGTTTTTATTTTTGTTCAGTGGATTACATTGTAATAATTTATGCAGTTTTCATTAATTGAGAGAATTACATTTTATTACTCTCTACAGTTATTATATCTGTTTCATTTTTCTTACAGTATATAAGCATTTCTGTTTTACGAGGTGGAAATGTCTTTCTTAATCCTTCCTCATAATGCTCATCATGCAAAGCATTACTTATCCCTCACTGTCTCTCTTACGATATGAGTAACCTTCCTTCCTCCTTTGTGTGAAAGGGGGGGGTTGAAGTATTTGTCCACAATCCATGACACTAGGTGTATCTTTATCACACCCATATTGAATAGGGACTAGTATTCTAGAAATTAAGAGATTTGTTTCCTCTTTTCTTCACTGCATTCTTTTTTCACTATTCTATAGGTTTTCAGGATAAGGGTTGCCCCTCCTACAATCAAGTCCCGTTCAGAGGGTTCTTTAAACAATCTGCACACTGTGAATATATGTCGAAGCATTCCGTTATATAATTTCCACTCAACCCAACGGAGTGTTAGGTCGAGTGGGATTATATTAGGAATGCAAGACATATATTCACAGCCCACCCAGAACTTGGTCGTTCTATGATTTAACCATTCCCAACCCCTACTCTCTGACCGGTCCTTCTTGTCAAACGCCCCATTTTCTTCTTTGAAATATGGCCGAGAATTATGTTAGGAAAGAAGACCTGTGCCTCAGTCTGGGGAGACACGGGAGGCTAACAGGCACTAGGGGCAACCCTAGGTCATAGAATGGGCGGGATTTTTGAATTTTCTTTGAAGGAGCGAGAATATTGGCAGATGTGAGGACATCTGCACACTGTGAATATATGTCTTGCATTCCTAATATAATCCCACTCGACCTAACACTCCGTTGGGTTGAGTGGAAATAATGTGATATTAAAGTTTAAATAAATGAAATCTATTTTCAACCATTCTGAAACTGATGTCGCGTGACTTTGAGTCATGTTAATTTATTTTCCTACTAAATTATCTGCTTTAATCCCCTCCAAACCAATTTTCCTGCCCATGGATGTCTATTAAATAATTTTTTAAAAGTTTAATTCTGATCGCCTTCAACTTTCTAGAAAGATGAAGGCGATATCAAGTGTGATCGCCTTCACCCCTACCCATGGGGCCGATCAGTGTTTAAATAAATAAAAAACGCTGCAAATTATTTCACAAAGGTTTATTATTTTTTCAATTGAGTATGATCGTAGTTTTAGTTGGCTAGCGTACGTCTTAAGGCCCGTCCAGACTCCTCGGCGTGTCCTACTTCGAATTGCCACAACCTATACTTCTATAATTATATACGCATGTTTATATTTCTCGATTTGAGCTCCTATCTATTCAAATAGTTATTGCCTTAATAATATCATTAGCTAAGTACGTACGAAAAGTCGAGACGATATATGCGTAGGAAAAGCTTTGGTATTAACACACAAATACGACCTTGAAAAAAACATATTCATGCCTCGAAGGAACGCCGGCGCCGTACCCACGACAAGGTGCCGCGGCGCCGGCGCCTCCTCTACGCACCTTGAAACATAAAGTGACAAAGTTTGAGGAGGGGGCTATAAAAATTTTTTGCTACACGATCTGATAGGCTTATTATTGAAAATAATGAACCAAAAACGGTAAATAACATGATCAATTTAATGTGATTATGTCATTGCAATTGTGAAATGTGAAGGAATACCTATATATTATTTTTTGTAGAATTTTTGTATCCATTTACTAGGGGGAAATAATAGAAAAACTTGAAATAATGATCGCTTTCACCCCAGTTTACCCTGTGAACTTGGAAAGTCGGTTGAAGGCTCGAAAATTAAGAGCAGTTTGGGGTTGGGAACTATTAGAATGAGTGAGAACTCGATTGTTCAATAAATTTACATTTATATTTGGTGATGGTTTTCATTACAATTCGTTTTCAGTGAATACGCTTTTTTATATTTTACAGTGTCTACTACATTGATTCCTGCTTTCTTCACTTTTGCCATACCCTTGGTTCCTTCGCCCTACGTAGTATACGTTGCTGGAGTTTTTTTCTCGATAACTGGTGTTTCCTTCTATGCTCTCTTGACATCAGTTGTTACTACCTTTCCGACCAGAGTAAGGTAAATAGTCAAATTTACACCTACTAGTAAACTGAAGTCGTACTCAAAAGAACTACTGGTGCTGGTCTAATGCCTGGCTTCGAGCGGCCACCCTACTTAATTAAGTTTAAGGTTGAAAAAATCAGAAAATTGACTCACCTATGTCATTCTGTAATAAATTGTAGCATCGTTGATGCGTTGTCATGTTGTTTGTCCTGATCAGCGACACAAGTTTAACGTCATTTAAGAAGGCGAGGAACAGGTCTGGTTCATTTTTACGCATTTGTCTCCAGCAAAATTCTTCAAGATGGGACTGAAATAGTGCGGAGCTGGTGCCTCTCATTTTTTTCAATTTATTTTGGCGTCTAGCCATGAGCGTTCTATTCCCTGTGTTCGACGTAGTTTCGCTGATGATTAACTGTGAAGTGTTTGAAGCCTTTGCTGTTCAGAGCTCGATAAGCGGCCCACTCGTCACTATGAATGTACGAACCGATTGGCACAAGCGTAGAGCGAGTAACGTTACTTCCTCGTTTCAGTTCAAAAACCCACGGCCCATCAATCAGCCTACCGTGATTTCTATTATTTTCTATTTCTACATCTTCGTCACCGCTAGCGAAACTTCAAGAGGGAGTCTGTTTCCAGTCAAAAGCCTCCCCCGGTTGTATTTACGTCTCCCAGCAAATCTGGATTCATCTGTTTGGATTGGATCGTCTTTCGTACCAACCATCTTACGATACACTGGCCGAATTCCAAAGATAAAAATCAGTCTTAACAGATTTGTTTACAAACACGCTGGTGGCCGCATTTTAGACGAGTAGGCGGAGAGGTGGCCGCGTACTAGAACAGAAGGCGGCAGGGTGGCTGTGTATTTGACCAGCACCGAAGAACTACCTACCACCAATAATTTTGAAGTTTTTTCTTCAACATATGACTCAGTTGGTAACTTTAATACTTGTAACGGCTTATTAGCATAGTTCATTGTGCGGGTCAGATCCCTACATAGTTCTCCATGTCATTATTGGTGGAGCATTGTCGTGTGAATAAAAGGGCTTCCCCACACTCGCCCGTGTGACAGACAAACCTCCTGCCCAGATGGATGCAAGGGAAAGCACCTTTTCCGGTGCGATGTACGAGAAAAAAGTTCCAGTCATGCAGCATGATAGAATTTTAGTTGATTATCTATCTTATTATGTTAAATTGTATTGCAATTTGAGCAACTCTACTATAACTAATAAATTTAACGATTTTTAGCCGTTTTTAGCCAATTTTAGTGATTTTTTAAAGTAAATTTTTCGACATTTTACAAATTTGATGTACTCAAAAATTTTGGCCAACAAACTCATCCTTTCATTTGAAAAGCTAGATTTTGTTGGTGCAAGAACGGGATTTTTAACTCAATCTATTTTTATAATGTGTGTGTATGTATATATTTATATATATATATATATATATATATATTTATATATATATATATATATATATATATATATATATATATATATATATATATATAGATATATATATATACATATGAAAAAGTGTTAAAATCCAGGAATCGTTTCAAAATGCCACAAAACGGAGTTCAATGAAAAAATTTTCGAAAATTTTAATTTAAAAATTTTTGGAGCCATTACAACAGCTTCATTATTTACGAAAATTCACTAAAAATCAGCACAGATCTGATTCTGACCTGAAAGACAACTGAAGATGGCTGAGGACAGTGCTGCCAACATGTAGGGCAGAGCTGCGGTTGGTATGACCTCCCTGTAGCTATTTAAAAAAATACCTTTGAAGCAAACTCTGTTCGGCGCGTGGTGGAGGTCACTACTATTGTTAAAACACCCTCTAGTGCCCCTATATATAATGGTAGTTTCTAAAAATAAAAAATTGGTATGTTGGTATATGTACTATGTCTATAGTTTTGAAAGAAATTCCCAATATTTCTGAAATCCAGCAGGCTGATTATCAGTGGATTTCCTTGCATTCTTTTTTGAATCATGTCTTATCAAATTTTATCTATTGTTTTATTTTCACTCTACAGGGCTACGAGCGTCTCAATGACTCAGTCAGTTGGAAGGATAGGAGTATTGTCTGCTAACCTATTTGTTTCACTGTTGATTGTGGATCACTGCTCCTTTGTCATGTATTCTATAGCTGGACTTCTCCTTGGTACCTATATTACTTCGTACCTTAATCTCAAGTTTCTTAATATTTCGATTTTAACCTGCTTACAAATGTATATTAAATTACTTTGCAATACGAACAATCATCCTTGTGATGGTATTTTTAGTGTCCATCTACTTATGAAATCATACATTATTTATTATTCATCTAAATTCATTCCAATGGTTAAATTATTCTCTTGTTTTTTGCAGTGGTCGGATTAGTGGCAGTTATAATGCCCACCACTCCAATTGATCTCACACGAAAACGTGCTCCACCACCGCCAAAGGAGTGAATGATGAAGTAAGTAGCTACAACTAGGTACCTTCTAAGTTTTGTTCCAAGAAATTAGATATTTCCTAAATGATAAGTCAATTGAGATAAGATACTTGGGGATTTTATCATCTGGGGGTCTGGGGCGAGCTATAGCGGATAGTAACCTGATAAAGTCGAGAGGGTCAAATTAGCATTTCATCTTAGAGTGACGCTACTTATCTACAAGTAACGCTGAACCACCAAAGGGATTTTACCGCCTATCCTGTGTGTTCAGTTTCCAGCATTTCTACGTTTCCTAGATCTTTTCTTAGTCACGAAAAGGATTCGCAATGGCAGATTTTGAAAATTTATGAACAAGAAAAAGAATATAATTTTCATGAATCATAAATAACTACCAACAAGAAATTAATATCACTATTATCGATGTGTAAGGTTACTTTGCGATACCTAGGGAGGAAGAGATGAGATAGGTTGGTTTGGGATAAAGCGTCTTATGTTTACGTGAAATAAATTTGTCTTATTGATGATGAGGCACCGCATCTGCCCGCACATGCGCAGTAGTGTTTTCCGTTCTCGATAAGGTGCCTCATCTCTATCTCCTTATCGCTTTAGGAACTCTCTATTTTATGGTGGTAGATATTCCTGACTTACAACTGTGGTAATCAACAGTAATTTCATCATTATGTTGCTGTTTAACAGCGTTCAGGAGAACCTGAAATGAAGAATGGTTACAATACGGGAAGGTTACGTCGAAGTAGGTTGCTCTACTCTGGACTGCTATCCATCAAGCAGTCGGTTTCTGCTGACAATTGCTGACTATCCTTCAATAAACTGCAGCATCGAGAGCGGTTTATGGGTGGCGGAGTCACTTTTCAACAGCAGCTAGATGAATTCTGTTGGCATCTCTCTACTTCTGTTAACAGCTATTGTTTCCTGAAACGAAGCTAATACCTACTTGTGATATTTCATTATATGCACCAACTTTTTCCACAAATCAGTTATTTTTTTTCTTCTTTCACCCACATTATTTTTTTACTCATTGTGAATAACTCTTCTTACACAGATTCAGTGGATCGAGGGTCCAAGGGCTACATTTATTGCAGAAAATTACAATGATGATAATTCGACAATTGATCCATTTGTGTGCAAAATATTGAAGGTAGGAAATTCTTTAGGAAGGATGAGCAGGAAATAGGATTTGTGATGATTTGTTGAAACTAGACTTTTGTAGGTTCCAGCCCATGTTAAATCAAATTGTCGTTAAAGACAAAACACCCCTCCCCCCCACCCTTCGAAATGGCCCTGCACACGCACACGATACTTTTGTTCAGTTAGGTCTAAAATGCAAATGCCAGTTGAATTCATCTTCTATAGGGGTATACATGGTACAGTAGTTTTGACGCCAGAGTTTTAGACAGGAATCAGAGTTTCAACAGGTTGTAAAGCGCATGGCCTTTGTCTTTTTCAACAATTAGATTCATGGGCTGAAGCCTACGAAAATCAAGTTTCTATGAATCATTGCTCCGAAGAAGGGGGGGATTCTCCCCCCCCCCCCCCCAACTTTTTAAGGAGTTGGAAAATTCACAAACTGAAGAAAAAGTAAAGAAAAAATTTTAACTCCCTAGTCGAAGTTGTGAATTTCCCAATTCGTGAAATTATAAGTGAGAGAGAGAAATAAACAAGCGGAAATTTCCCAACTTTAACACCTTTTCTACAAAAGGGTTAAAAAAAAAAAACCTTTGTCACGAAGCATTATTAGATTAGGAGGGAATCTATGTAATCCTTATTTTCATCCACAATCCCCAACGTTTCAACTTGTGAAATTCCCAATCCAACGAGAAATTTCCATTCCGGAAATCTTCCTTCCCCACCAAATCGTCATATGTAGGTACTGATTCATGAAAAATTTGCTAGGTAGAGCAGAATTAAAAATTTTCGATTTCCCAATTCAATCTTCTCATAGTGAACATTTAAAATACCAAAGTAGGAGACCTGAATGTAAGAACTAGGTAAATTTTTTATGGCAACTGAAGGTAGAACAGAAGCTATTGATTATATTTTTCCAACTATGTAAGTACCTACCTACTAAGTATGTAGGTAAGTTAGTACCTCTCTTTGAATTCTACGAGAGAGTTACTCTCACTGATAACAGCGCTTTGTGCGCCAGTGTTCACAACCACGATGTTACAGACACCAGCTACTTCATGGACCTTTTTACCTTTGAGCTCACGGTTGATTCAAAGAGAACATTTGCGGATTTCTGACATACTGCTTGTTGTTTTCTTGATTATTCTCTCATTACGTATAGGTAGGTACATACCTAATAACTCCAAATACCAACAAGAAAAAAACAAACATCAATTGTTCAGTTGCGTGTATCAGTAGAGAGGTTGGCACTGGATTCAATGTAATAAGTGTCTCACCGTTTTCAATTTTGAAAACTCTTCTATACGATTTTGTTATCATTGAATAAACGCATTTGGAAATGAAGCAAAATGGTATTTATTAATTTATTTAAATGAACGGCAAAAGCCAATACACAGAGAAAACACAAAACGAGTTAATAAATTACAACATGGTGGTTGACTTAGAATATACAATAAGAACAGTAGCAAATAAACAAAGTAATAAATTAAACAAGTAATAAGACAAGGAAGATTATGGAAAATAACAAATCACTGAAAACCAACTTCAGCCAGCCAACGCTTCAGGGTATAGGAAGAGGTATTAAAGATGTCACAACCACTCGACTCCGGGAACGCATTCACCTCACGAGGTAAACGACACAATGGCCGATTCAGAAGGTAGTTGTGGGCTGTGGAAAGCGCTTGAAACAAGGGTGTTTGGCGAGTTCTGTAGGGAGGCACATTTATGATGATTGTAAAGAGGAGCGAAGGGGATTGGAGAACTCCATTTGTTAATTTGTGAAAAAAAGTTATATCTGCCACCTCTCTACAGCTCTCAACAGTGGGCAACCCGTACTCGGCCGCCAGGTGCTGCAAATAAATCAACCTGCTACAAAGCTGTTTTCAGTTTGAATGCAAGGTAATGCATGAACTTCCGTTGAACCCTCTCCAATGTATATCTATCTGTATGCTGCATAAAAGGGGGACCAAACTATAATTGCATACTCCGAAATTGGGCGTACCAAGGACTTGTACTACAGCATCAATTGACGATGAAATCTCTTGTGCACCTTTTGAGAATACCGAGAGCTCTCAGAGCTACAGCATCCACATGATTGTTAGTGGTCAGTTTCGAGTCCAGAATGATTCCAAGGTCCCCTGGTTAAGACAACTCTGGTAAGAGGGGTTATTCGATTAGATATTTGTACTCCAGTTGAATTAAAGATCTTGTGTAAATCAATGCAGACCATTTGGTTGGATTAAGCACTAAGTGATTAGCCAAACACCACTCCAGGAGCGAATCAAGGCTAGCTTGAAGGAGACGACAGTCTGCCTAACTAGAGATTAGTCTGAAAATTTTCAAGTCATCGGCATACATGAGGACCTTAATCTCATCAGAGGAAAGCTGGGAACAAACACTATTTATCAGCAGAAAGAACAAAAGCGGGCCAATGTGTGTACCTTGAGGCAAATCCTCTGAGACCTGTCCGATAAAAAACTCTCGATCCAGGCAAGGACACCCTGGAGGACACTCCATGCACACCCAAAGAATATAACAAGGCGATAATGTGTTTGTGAGAGAACCGGTCGAAAGCTTTAGTAATATCAATCAATCAATAATCCACCGAGACTATATCAACCTGTACACCATCCTCAAATCCAGAGAACACAAAATCAGTGAACTCCACCAGGTTAGTAACCAAAGACCTATGCATAGTAAATCCATGCTGATCTGGGACAATGAAACTGGGGAACAAAGGAGTCAACTTATCAACAACGAGTTTTTCAAACAACTTGGGCATAGCGGATATTGTGCAAACTGCTCCGTAGCTTGAGATTGAAGATTTCTTACCAGATTTATGGATTGGTGTAATAAATTGGGATTTCCACACAAGAGGGGGAATGTGCCACTAGATAGTGATTTGTTAAATATAATTGATAAAGGTCGAGCAAGAAAACAACAGCAGGAACGTAGTAGGCTAGCAGATATTCCATCCGGTCCAATACCTTTATAGGGGTCCAATGACTCGAGTGTGCAATGGAACTCTTCTTCAGTCAACTAGGTGTTACCGATAGAAACAATATCTTTACAAGATTAGTGCGATTGATATAACTATAGGCGCCTCATATACACTAGCGAAGAAAGATGCAAAAAGCTCAGAGCATTCCAAATATGTGTTAGCATGATCATTACACTATATGTAGAGTGTATTTACGATTGGAAAATTTTCTCAATTTTAATAAATAAACAAATGACACAAGTAATTATGACTAAGAAATTTTCTTTATCAAATTTGAATCATTTCATTACTTCTGAATGCGTTAATTTCCATTACGAAAAAATCACAGCCAGCTGGGAATTTTCGCTCTGAAGAGTTGGGCAAGTCACGAGGTTCAACCCCCCCATTTTTTCTTAGCACTGTGTGTGTGAAAGTCATTGGAAAGCACTACATTTTGAACACATCAAAGCGCTCTACTATAAACATATTAAACCAGTTACTAAAATGGCAAAACATGGCTTAAAACTGCGAGATTTATATTTTGAAGCAGAATGTTTCTTAGAAATAATTTTTGATGAGTTTTCCTTCGATTAATCTTGTTTCGAAGGCTGATTAATAAAATCTCTGGCTGGGCGTAAACCTGCATGTAACAGGGGCTACCTGTTAGTTCTACTATATTGCCAAGAGATATTGTCTTTATCCACACCGCAGATAATGAGTATCACCTATCGGTTATATATAGGTAATGTAGATGAAGATTATAGTAGGTACCTATCAGTTATATTGGTAATGTAGATGAAGGTTGTATATAGTAGGTAGAGGTTTAGATAAAAGTATCAATATTAACTAATTGATTATTTATATTGAGGGGTAGGTTGTGAAATAAAATACCCACAACATGATGATCACCTTCTGGAACTGTATCTTCCAGTTATAATTAAAACTTGCACATAAATATTAAAGTGCAGTGCATAGTGTTGTAATTTTACAATATTTTTCCTATAGTTGGCGAGGGTCTTCTAACTCGAAACTATCTTGGCACTACTCTTCAGATCAATGTTATCAGATCTCAAAATCCTCGAGGTCGGTACATCCTCTTGGTGCATTTTATCCGTTCAGAATGCGTAATGATGACAGTATTTTCGTAGTTACTTCTCAATTATTTTCCGTTCCTTCGGTATCAATACTGCCACGATGCCAATAACTGAAAATCATAATAAACTGTTATAGGTACTTTTTGCTAGTTTTACTGTGGATCATCCCAGAGCTCTTGCATCAGACGGCCACTTGTTTGAATTTGTTTTGTCGATGTTTCAATCTCGAAGACTGAACATTCTTTAAATAGTTGTGCTGATCCAAAATTATAGACACCACAGTAGAATTTTAACTCGTAATCTTTCCTAGGTAAAAGCTCAAGCGATCTATCACCATCTAAGCCACTCAAATGTTGAGGCGAAACTCCTCTGAGTAGATTGGGGTAGAATCGTTACATTTCAATTGTTACCTACTATGTTCCATTGTTACTGTTTCCGAGTGATATTAGTTCCCAGGTGGCCTACTGTGTGATTTAGATGGTTTATATACTGTTGATATTTGAATTTTTTTGGGTAGACTGACAAGTCTGCTGCATTGGTATGTGACCCCCAAGGGGGGAGGGGGGGGGGGGGGTGTATACACCCAAGTAGCTACATACATTGTTTTGAAACCTCCGTCTAATACCTATATTGTTTACTTCGAGTAGTGTAACCCACAATTATACTCCTTAATTCCGAACTAGAGGGGTGTTCTCTAACTTTTCTAGATATAACCAGCAGTGGACTAAATATCCACTCAATAAACTGGCAAAACAACTTGTAAACTAACCAAGAGCAGTTAGTTTCAAGCAGAATCGCCAAGGGTAAATTCTTGAATAATAGGAAAAATAAGTTAATGAATCACAGAGTGATATAGGACGAGGAAACACCAAAACCTCAGTGTAAATTTCACACTTAATCTTGTAAATCTTATGACCCCCTATGGAGGTGGTGAGAAAGTTTACTACAGTGGAAAAAAGTAAACCTTTACAGAACACCTGAATCCACGGTAAAACATGGCTGCCTTTTTTGAGTTGGAGGCGTACAGATCACCTGGGGAAATAGTTCAAAGCAGCGTTTTTCCACTGTGGTTTAGTTTTCCGCATCAAATTTAAAGAGAACACCCGCCCTCCTGTCTAATATACTTAATGTTTACTTTGAGTGTAACCACAACTGTTCTCCATAATTTTGAACTGGCTTGAGGACATGATTGTACATTAACCAGACATTTTCCCGAACCTAGGTTTAAAAAAAAACAGTTATTTCTGTGATAAGTTTTGCTAGTAATAAGTTCTAAGCCGAATAATAGAGACATTGTATTATGCTAATAACTGATTATGTTATGCATTTAATAATTTACCTATAAATGGTACCTACGATAAATTTCTCTAAACCAAATGTCATTCGTTCCCCGCTGAATCGGGAATCCAACATTACTACGTCGAGGCATCTGATGTTCATGGTTGAGCTCGAAAGAGATTGAATATTAAAGTTAGTGCCCTATTGCTTGCGCTATGATAACGAGCTACGCTGATACGAAAAATTCAGATTCCTGAACAGAATTTGAACTCGGAGATACCAGTTAACTTTTCCCTGATAGTAACTCTGGTAAAAAAAGGTCACCACCTGAACCACTCAGCTCTCAAAATCAATTAACCTCTTGAACTGTGAGAGTAACAATTTCTTTTAAAAAAAGTAATTCACGTAAGTATTCAAGTAAGTCACTCAGTAATTTTTAAAGGTGCCTGCCTCAGGGATATCAACGATCTACCCAAAATTTCACATTTACATGTTTCTAGAATGCACAGTTTACTGCACTAACTGATTTGAGGAATGAACCTACTGACACATGCGTTTGGGATAATTATATTGATAATTACTCGTGGAAAGGATAATTATGCTTACCAAGTATGAATAGGGATAAACCCCAGTACGAGAGATCACAGTGTGTTTCCCTTGTCAAACCTATCAGCAGTGTCCCAATGGTGGTTGCAATCCGTGCAAATACCATGCACAAACAACTTGCTGTCGACCTGCAAGATTAGGCCAAGATAAGCATGCACAGTATATTGTTTATGGTATTTTTTACGTATACACCGTTCAGACGTACCTTACGCTTGTTGGGAAGTAATCTATCACCAGACTAATGGTTAATGGTAGGCACACCTCTAGAATAACTCCTGTCGTAGCCATAGTGACGATGGTAAACCACAATCCCGTTATAAAAGTCATGCCAAAACATGCGGCAGCACAAAAAAATACTAGAATAGCTACAACAAACACAATAAACTATTCAATAGCAAATTTTATTAATTAGAAATCATAGATTGATATATTTTTTTTTAGCTTGTAAATTGTAGGTTCTCTTTAAACAGTGGCTTGCTTCTATGTGTACATGATTAACGGAAAATGACCAGATTTGTGGAAATGTGAGAAGAAAAATGTCTCAAATTATTTCACAATGGTAGTAGAAATAAGAGTTATGGCACACGAAGCTGTTTAGATCGAAACGTTGCCCAACAGGAAAAACGAATTGATGTTGCGAAGGGTTCTCACAGATGAACACGTGCCACCTGGTGGTACTGAAACCGAGTCGAGGCATGGAAGAGGCAAACCCTCACTCACTCACTGCTCGGGGTTTCCATTGGAAAAGAGTTGCAGGCACCATACTCGGCTTATACTCTACCTCATATAGAGGCCACTTTAATTTAAAAGAGGATTCCGCTGGTTACCCCGAGTTGGAGTCGTCACAAGCAAATCTTTTGCTTAATTCAGCAAATTTTTGTTTATTATTTTCCACTCAATATCTCTGAGGGAAGCGTGTTCAATTATATGATGTCCAAATGCCTCTGTTCTAGATCTTCAGAACCGGTCGCATCTGCGAAGAAAGTGCTCTGTGGAATCCTCCTCGAATCCACAAGGGCACATATGTAGGTGAGATGTTATCTATAATATTTAGCGTCCTACAGAAACCATCCTGTCCGGTAAGGATGCCAACCATAGTTCTGATTGAATTTCTGCTTTTACTTAAAAGCCAATAAGCTCGTTAGGAACGGAAGACTTAACAAGCATTCTGGTTTGTCGATATTTAGCTGTTTCTCTGCTCCAGAGGATGTTGAGGTCCTACGTGACCCATGATTTAATTTTAGTTTTAAAGGCATTTTTGGAAATGCAGATGGCAGGAGAAAGACCCAGAAACTGTTGTCCTGAGCCTGCCCGCGCCAAACAGTCTGCATTAACATTGCCTTCGTGATTGTAATGACCAGGAATCCATTTTTTGGTTATTTTGTTGTTGTTTAGATATTTATTTGTTTCCCAGACCAATTTTGAGGTCGTGAGGGGGTTCAGGAGTGCTTTAATGCTGGCTTGACTATCGGTAAAAATGTGGATGTTTTTGTTATAAGTGTTGTGGTTTTGTAAGGTGACCAGGCACTTGTTGATAGCATAGATTTCTGATTGAAATACAGTTGCATATTTGTCAAGGCTCTAAGAGTCCACCACTTGAAGGCTGGGTCTGAACACCCCAGCAGAGGCGAACCCTCGAGTCAGTAGAGAGTTCCTAAACAATAAGTCAAAGGGAATAAGGTGCTTGGGGATTTTTTTTTTTTTTTTTTTTTTTTCATTTGGGGAGAGCCACAGCGGATGCTATCTTGGTGAAGTCAAGAGGGTTGAATTAGTTTTATCTTAAACTAACGCTATTTATCTTCAAGTAACACTGAACCACCAAGGAGATTCTGTGATTTGATGATGTGAGGTGATCTGACACATTATTCTGTCCTATATGCCCGACTAATTTGAATTTTTGCTGAGGGATTGACTACTTGATGTTATGTATTTTTGAGATGCAAGCTTGCGAGCATCCAGACCACCAAACTAAACACCTCATTCTGACCTACATGTCCAACTTACTAATCTGAATGTTGACTAATGGATTGACTGAAACTTTTTTCAATTTTGGCGCTCAGAAGGTCGGTTGATTTCAAAATGAGCAAATCGATATGTTGGGAGGCTGAATCGATACTATCGAGAAAGACTATTCGATGGCAGAAAAGGAGAGTAGGGGATCCCTACACTTGAGTTGTGCGGAGATGCAAGTCCTGAGAACGGCGCGAATAGACTAGTCGGGCTTAGAACAAACAAGCTATCTGTGTTATCTTTTTGCTGATTATTGACATGTAAACAGTCAGGAATCACCCACGCATGGATAGTTATATTGAGAAAACCGAATAAGTAGTTTATTAAGTTCCTTTGCGTTTCACAGTCGTGATGTCGATTTTTTCTTCTAGTTGGGCCAATGTGAAGTACGAACATTGGGTTTCAAAACGTTCCGGGTGGTCTCATTCACTTTATCTAACTGAGTTAGACTGTATGAATCGAACTAAAAAATACCCTTTTATTTATAAAGTTTTTCAAAATAATGATTTTCTTTTAATTTTTCAACACTTTAACCCCCCCTCCCCTCCCCTCCCCTCACGTTTTGGGGTTGATCAAAAGTAGTGCCGAGAATACAGGCAAAACCCTAGGCGATGGGTGACTTTTGAAACAAATTTCGTTAACTTTGACCTCAGTTTCAGAAAAAAACTAAAGACAGTAGATGGACAGATTTTTTATTTTTGGAATCTACGTATCTTGAAACGTAAACCATATTATTTTGAAAGAGGGAAGAGGGGAGGGGGGTTGAAAACATTTCGGAACCACTTGGAAGTTGTTGGTAAACAGTTCTTATGTTGCCATGCATATTTACATCGCTTAATTCCAGTCTCCGCTTAGATTCACAATACCTAATCCTTGTTAAGCGCTTTTGATAATCACTTTAGAGGTTTTTGAGAACCGGTGCTATATTCAGGGCCCTAAATTACTGATATTTCGATCAAATACCTACGAGGAGGCAGGTCTATCAAGGCAGACTTACAGGGGATTATTTCAAGGGTGTAAAGCATCCCTACCTGGCGAGCAAGAAATATATAACTTTATTGTATTCTATGAAGTGGAATTAATTCAGTAGAGAAAAACTTACCAAGGAGCAGTTTGCCACCCATTGCTGTAGCTATAACTCCAAATAATGGGAATAAAGCACTGATAGAAATACCCATCACAAGAGAAACATAGTACATGTCCACTGGCACAGTCACCTTACAGGGATAATCTAGTGTATCGTAAACCGAAATCGCAGCAGCATTTGATGAGTTGACCTGAACGTGAGTCTTCTCAACAATTTGACAAAAAGTAACTCCATATTCTGGATTTTCAGCTGCATGATTCATCATTTGCGTCACGAGTTGTGGAACCCAAAGGTACACCATGTTACACCTGAAAAATCCAAATTTATCCTCAGATCCAAAATTATAAAATAGATGGATACTTTTTATTCAACACAACAGTAAACACCTTCCCATTCCTTTACACTTTCATTAGTACAAGCCTTTTCAACTCAGCATTAGTCATTATCTTCATACATATCGTTCACACATCCCACTGCAACTTATTATGTAGAAAGAGAAAAAATATTACTTACGCTCCATTCAGTCCACCTTGTAATATACACGACATGATTGTCAATTTTAATAGCGGTTGACGGAAAAGTGAAAGAGTTTGCGTCAATATCCTCTTGATGAAACTGCCGCCAGAACAGGATTCGATTTCATTTGCATCTAAGCAAATCGATTCAATTACCTTGAAAGTAGTACAGTCTTTATTATATTCATTTAGGTTAAACTTGGTAGAAAATTTTAGGTTAAACTTGGTTGAACAGTAATTTTAGTTGGAAATTGTAGCAGGCGGTGGCTTAGTAGGTACCTAATATAGGTACACTTGTCCTGCCAGTGTATACTAAGCTTAACGTGGTCAGTAATGTCACAACTAACTAGGAAAATAGACGGGTCAACACTCACGGGAAAATCTTCTTTATTTCGTCCTGTGTTCATGCTGTACGCATATCGAAGAGTCTCAACAGTCTCTCTATGGAACCCTTTAGTTAATAGGTATTTTGGGCTTTCGTGAAGCGTGAGGAAAGCTACTCCTCCGATGAAGGACGGCACGCCAGAAAGCAGCAAAACCAAGCGCCATGGTGTCAATGTCCAAATTCCCCAAACATCCCACTTGAATTCCAGTGGTATTAAAAATATCCCTAAAACTTTATTTAAAAGAAAAAAAGATAAAAAAAAGCTAATCAGGTATTTGTTGAAATTACTAACTATCCATTCCACCGTAGAGGGTTAGATGGATGTTAATCCAGAGCTACTTATGCTCATGTCAAAAATCAGCAGTGAGATAACAGGGTTAACTCCGCATTAATAAGTGATCCTCAGTGGTGGAATTCCATCATTAAACATTAAACTTGAATATTTAGCCACGTAAAAACTCGGCCCTTTGGGCTTCGCAAGGGGCTCCACCCCTTGACCCCGCCAGGGGGGCCCCCCGTATGTTATTACTTTGAGCCTGACTGCTAAAATGTAAAAAACATGGAATCATGTTTTAGCTCCTCGCCCTCACTTTATTATAGAAATGATCACGACGATTGAGCTCTTGTGAGATGATGATCTCCTAATAGAAACTCGCGAGTAAACATTCACTTTATTATAGAAAGAGGCTAAAGAGGCTACATACGAAATTACAGCTTCCTATAGTGTAAAGTATAGAAATTACCTATTAAAATGATTTAACCACCGCTTCACAAATCAAACCGTTCTCGCAATATTCGGATCACCTGCTATGAATCACATAATCGAAACACCAGCTCAATGAAATCATCAGAAATTAACAAGCGGTTGCAATCATGTTCACAATATCAATAATTGAGAATGATCACCTGTTTGTAAACAATTATTCATATAACCATGCTCATAACTCAGCTTGTTGGCCACGCACTTCGCACTAGTTAATATAGTATGGTTGGATAAATCGAGAGCTTTCGAACGAATGGTCAACGAATTTTTTGGGATGAAAAACGACGAAGTATCATATCCCTAGCAACGACTCGGTAAGCGGAAATCATCACAATTATTGGCGCTACTTTCATCTCACTTTTCGGCGGGGGATCCATCGCTAAAACATGATTCCATGTTAAAAATTAAATCAATGGATAATTTAATGTCACCTGTCTGTATTCACAATATCATCAGCAAGTTCTTGTGATGGTTATTAGCAGTATTGAAATCCTTTAAATCTCCAGTAACATCATAAATCGGGAAAAGCCTAACAACATGGACAGATTTAGAGCTTGGTGTTCAGCAAATGGTTTGACATTGAACATTTCCAAGTGTCAGACATTGACGTTCTCCCGGCGCGAACCTTTACAATTCTTATACCATATCGATGGACACGTTCTTGACAGTCAGATGGTGGTCCGGGACCTGGGTGTACTATTTGATGTTCAGCTGAGCTTTTCGAATCATATTGATTTCATATGCAATAAGGCAATGAGGATGATGGGCTTCTTGAAGAGAAAGACATCAGATTTTACCATAGCCATGGCCCTGACTCTTCTACACACCCCACTTGTCCGATACACGATTGAATATTGCGCTATAGTTTGGTCTCCTTTTTATAATATAGCTGGAGTTAGATTGGAGAAGATCCAGAATAAGATTTTTAGCATTTAGAGTGGGAGTGCCGATCAGTAGTGACTCGTTACATGAAACGATGATGGGCATAAGTGGTC
The DNA here is from genome assembly GCA_030762985.1 of Adelphocoris suturalis. Classification (NCBI taxonomy): domain Eukaryota; kingdom Metazoa; phylum Arthropoda; class Insecta; order Hemiptera; family Miridae; genus Adelphocoris; species Adelphocoris suturalis. The sequence goes on along the minus strand of CM061041.1, from coordinate 19,875,716 downwards.
TGACTCCGTTAGAGACAAGACGAAGGTGGATCAATGCAGCATTTGTTGTCAAACTGTTCAATGGTGGAATCGACTGTCCCTCACTCTCATCCTTATTTAATTTAAATGTCCCCAACTACAACATGCGTCACCATTTCATTTTTTTTATTCCTCCCACCCACACTAATTATTTATCTATTAAATAGCCCCATCACTACAATTCAGAGACATTTAAATTATTTAGCTTCATTGAACGAAGATTTAGATCTGTTCACCTCCGGTCTAAGTTACTTCAAGAAGCAAGTTTTGTCTCTAATTTAATAATTAGTTCAGTTTTGCTTTCCCATGTCCTTTGACCTTCTTTATTGAAATTCGTGTTAATTGTTGATGTATTTTTCCTGTACCTTGTAATTTTGGTTGAGTTTAAGAAATTTCATGAACTCCAGCATCCATGTCATGAACTTTTCTGTTTTGTCATGCATATTGTAATTGGGCTAAGCCCGTATCTATTCAAATAAACAAATAAATAAACATCGTCTAAGTAAAACACCCAGTTGTGCAACTTCACAACTGTAATTCATGGCAGCCTTTACGAATCAAATTCTCTCCTGTTCACCTTGGAAATTTAAGTTTGGCTAGGAGCAGTCCCTCTGGAACAAGAGTTTATAGAAATGACGGGTTCCATACTGATAAGCTGAGTGAGCTACATGATTTTAAATATGATAAGGCCTTGTGGCCTCAAGAGACAAATGAATAACGGGCTTCCTTGTGATAAGCGGATTGGACTAAATTCTCCCTAGGGATTTGAAATTTGATGAGGAGCCTCTCTGGGGAAACAAAAGACGAGTGGGTAGAATATTGGCGAACTATCTGCTCTTTTAATGGTTTTGAATCGGAAATCAGAAAGTTCAATTGGCATTAACGAACGAGAAATCTCCGTTCATACAGGGTAAAAGATAAATGATACGGTATAATATCTGGAGAAGTGAGTGTGTGGGGTTCCGAAACTTCTATGTAACTAATTCTGTTTATAAAGCTTATAATATTTCTTTCGAATTTTTGCGCTTACTTGGTATTAAAGCTGCGCCAATATTACCCAATGCACCACATAGTAGGATGGAAACTGGACGGTACTTCAATGCTATATTTTCTCCCACATAGACATAGGATGGTATTATAACACCTGCTGTACTGAAAAATTTATAATCATTTTGATGAGATAGGAACCTACGTTGATAGTTCATTATTAAAATTAGTTTTGAGGCAACATAGTCGTTATTATTACAGGCTGTGAGGGGATGAACTGTCTCCGCCTCTACCTCTACTCCATCATAGCATTGGTGGAAGATTCCAGTACAGGTATATAGATACACACTATAGGTATACAGAAGTGTTACCTACTCACATGGCTCCTGTGAAAAACATGACAATAGCTAAAGATGTGAAGCCTGGGCAAAATGCAGCCACCAAGCATAAGAAACTACTAGCGAAATTGCATCTCAGAGCTATATATCGCCTTCCATGTTCGTCTGCCAAATGTCCAAATAAATGTGAAGTAAAGATCATTCCTGAAATTTCAAATTCATTTTATTCATATTATATCGTATTTCATAACCAATAAAGCATTAATTGTTATGAATACCTATGTATTCATGTAGGTATATATTAAAACTCCTTGTTATTATTTGTTGCTTTGCATAGAAATTTGACCTCAAAAATAAAGTCACTGAGTGTGGCTACAATCAGTAACAACTCCAAGAAAAGGGTCCTACTGCTACACAATTTAAACAGGAAGACTAGAGCGTGCAGGTTATGACAAAATGAGCGAAAGGGCTAGGCCCACACCAGTAATTCGCTATCAATGTAGGTAAGTATAATATACAATAAAACCTCAATTATTGTCCGTTTTTCTGCAGCAATGAGGACTTTGTTCCCTCAGTGTTTCAAGTCACATCGCCAGTTGAAGAATTAGAGCATCTAATTTATGACGTTGGCACTCCACTTCATTTATGACTCTCACCTCTATATATAAATCTTAAAGCTAATTAGCTTACTTAGTTAAGGTAGGTAGAAATTACTTACTGTTCATGCTCCTTGAAATATAGATGCTGAGGAAATTACTAATATAAAAATTAAAGACAGGCTAGATTGTCAATGATTCAAGTTCTGGGATGAAACAGTCATAGGGCAAATTTCCATCAATCGAATATCAGAACACCTGGAAAGGATTATTTGTTCATCTTTGAAGCCTTGGAAAGATGTCGCCCTCTTTGGGGCTTTGAATAGGTACCTACCTATTAATTTCCTCTCAAGGAGACTTGAATAAATATTGGAATGGGAATATTGCTCTGAAAATATAGAGGCTGAGGTGTCTGTATTCTGGTTGAACGTAGAACATTGAAATAGAAAAGGAAAGAAAATAAGAAGTTTTATGATAAATGTAAGTATTTTTTTCCCATTCTGGTTTAGATCTTAAAAATATTTCTGCCTATTCAGTCGCTAATGCTCAAGCTGCTATCGTCTCCAGGAATATGTTGAGATTGGCGACTCTTCCAAATACATCCCTAAATTCTATCTTAATTCCCGTGTAGCGATACTGTAAAACATTTGGGAGTTCTTTCACAGTACCTATGACTTATCATGGTCTGAGCACATTGACTTATTTAGCCAAAGAGCATATGGAACATATTCCCTGCGTAAACTTTCATTCTTTACTCCAAAATCTTTGAAATTGCCTTTTGTGGAGTCAACTGGCCCTGCCATTATTGTAATATGGTGAAATACTGCTTATTCTATCATAGGTTGTGGCCTGTCGCCGTAAGCTCCAGTCTGCATTAATAATCGGACTTGGTATGTCTGCAGCTTGAAGCCTAGGAACCACATCTCACAACCCTACTGGGCGGCAAGAAGTTACCGTACCTACTTGCAGACGCGTTGCCTCATTTTGATTTTCCTTCTGCCCCCACCATATATGGCGAATTTTCTTTCATTTGGACCATCAGCTCGATTGAAAGCCTACTACCTATCCTTTAAAACTTCATTTCGTGTTGCGGACGGAAAGTTGTGGCCCATGAGAATTAGGACGCTTCGTTCCATCGAGTCATTCAAAAACATACATTAGCACATTTCGATAGCCAAATTTCCTAATTTACTTCATTTCTTTTCCTCTTTCGTTTTTCTTTCCTCGTTTCTTTCTGATATAATTATTATTAATTTCAACATCAGTAGTGAACTGATCTACAAAGGTATTCGATCAAGCATACATTTCAAAACCATGCTCTGCTACCATGTAGTGAAGTTGAGTGCTCGAGTACTGATTTGCCATCAATAATAATCGGTAGAGGTGTGTGAAAATTGTAGTTCGTGTACTTGGCTCTGTTGTTTACCTGTGAAGATCACTGTCGTCAGAAATCCCTTCTCACTTATTGAAAGTTGGAGTTCACAGTCTGTTGCTGGTGCAATTAATGCTGGTACAGTAGTGAGAATAACGCTGGCACAAACGTTGATGCCCCCAATAAATATGACTAAATAGCTGTACCATCCATAACCTGAAAGGAATTTTGAGTACCAATATTAACATCCTGTGAGGTTAAATATTCTGCGTTTTAGGTTAATGTTCTATTTCAAACATAGGTAGTAGGCACCTACATATAATATGATTTGTAGTACCTACCTTCCAAACTATAGTCCAGCTTTTCTATGCTGAAGATCTGCCATGATTCCTCCTTAGTAATCACAATTTATTCAATTAATGAATAAATAGGTAATGATTAGTGTAGTATATATACTTACCAACAGCATCCAAGGCTTCTTCCAGGGGTACTCCATTTGATTGGGTTTCTTTTGATTTCTCCTCTATAAACGATTAAAAAAAACCTATCAACATCTAAGCTTTCTTGCAATCATTTTACTATACTAAAAAAAATGAAACTTTGGAATAAAAAGCCATTAAACGACACCCCCCCCCCCCCCCCCCCCCTCGCACTCAAATATTAAACATTTTCTTCGACTCTTTAATCTGGATTCTTTTTCTGTTGTTAGGGCTATTTCTATACCTACCTTATAAAATACATATAATATTAAATAAATGTTACAATAATGAATAAAAGAAACTGTAGGTGATAAATAAACACTGTAGTACTATCAGTATAGGTAATTGCATTTAATTGAAAGGTTTATTGTATGAGCCTACACCTCTCGACTCGAATTAATTACACTTTGTCCACGAAAAGTAATCTGTTGGATGATCCGACTCATCTCTTAATAGGATTCCGTCATATCTCAACCTCCACAGCGGCAGTTCCCTCTGATAACTGCTAATCTCTAGGTCTGTATCCTGCTGCATACGTAAAGCGATACACTTAGGACTAATTTTCCTTATTGAAACTTAAAACCGCTTCCAATCACTACTATGAAGCTGCTGACAGAGACTGAGCCTCAACAGTTCGTTGGGAACTGGATCCCTTCATGCTCACTGTGCACTTCCTAAGAAGTAATGTGGTATTTGCTGGTATACTGGAAAAAATAGTGTCCCAATAGTAGCCAGGCTGAATATGAAAACTGCGTTACTTTCTGCAGTCGATTTTCTGGAACCCTAGCCATAGAGCTCTGTTCTTTACATACACATATGACTAATTTTCCTTATTGAAACGTATAACTGCCGTTTGATAAACTGCACTCTTTAAACTGCAATCACTACTATGAAGCACAACTATGTGAAACTTTACTGTTTCTTAATTCATCACCCCTTCAATCGAGCTGGAGACAGTGGCAATAGAAACTTTAAATCCTGGTTTCCAGAGGATGAATAGCCTCGTGTAGGTGGTACCTACTTATATACTGAGGGGTGGGTTAGCAGAGTGAGGCCCTTGTTTTGATTCTCACCAGCATTTTTGCTGAGAAGATCGAAGCTGCACTCCTTATCCTTAAAATGGTTACCTCCATTAAATGTGAAAATGTTATCCTACTCGACTCTCAAGCTGGCATTTCTAGTTCTGTCCACCACCTGTAGGTCAATCTATTATGACGTGTGTGAGGGGGGACAATTTATGGATTGTGGGGATACAGTACCAAGGAATGGGGTGAATAGGAACGGATTTTCTACATAAGTTATTTTTTGATGTAACTATCCTCGTAATCGAGTGAAAATTTCTAACAAAAAATTATTCAAAACCTCAACTGCTGCAGATTAACACTACTTAAATGGAAAGTGGAAGAAAAAGTGTAAAGGCGGTATCACACCTGCATTTTTTTTTTCATTTTTTTTCTCGCATTTTTAATGATCGAATGTGAAGAAGGCAAAGTGCTTTTATCCAAGGTCAGCTGTGAATGTTGAAGAGGAATAAGTGCAAAAACAGCGCATTCTGGCGGAATGCAGTTTTATCAAGTCTGTCAGGTTAGCATTTTTCGCGATGAGGTAAGAATTGGAACATGTTCTAATTTCCCCAAGCGAGTTTAAAAATGCTCCGTCAGGATGCGCAATGGTAAAAAAAAGCTGACCTTGGAAAAAAGCACTTTGCCTTCTTCACGTTCGAGCATTAAAAATGCTAGAAAAAAGCTGAAAAAATGCAAGTATGATACGGCCTTAAGGAACCAGGACAATAAATGCATCATAACAGCAAAAACAGATAACCTTCGTATCTCTTATCACAATTCCGTCATCTGCACTATTGTTCATTTAAGATCCTCGGTTCCACAACATTTTTCCTTGATCTGCCAGTATCCAAGGATACCCAATCGTAAATCATTCCAAGTTGTTTTTATCAGTAGGTAATAGTGCGATGATACCTCTGTTTCCGGGTCAATATAAAATTGGGTTTTTAATGATTTTTCAAGTTCCAAAACAAGTTTTCAATTTCCCAATAAGGTGTTACTGTGATGTAAATAAATCAAGATTGCGTTTTGATCTCTAATACATGCTAATTTTGTTTAAAAAAAAAAAATCTGATCCTTGCACTCCTAATTTTTGTTTCTATCAACGTTTTCTAAAAAAACAAGGTTCAGGTGGTACAATGTAATTGGCATTTTTTTAGAAAGTTATTGGCTTTTTCTATTCACCATGGGAGTGTTTGAAATTGAAAAAAACGATCGAAATAACATAATCCCAGATTCTCGACATTGTGTGCTGCCTACAAACATGATGGAACTGCCACCACTTCAACAAGTGCTTGTGACTGCTGAGCATGTGGAGAGAGTAGCAAGGACTTTGCATGGAGGAGGAGGTCCCAGAGGTTCAAGTTCAGAGCAATGGGTAGACTACCTATTACGGTATGGAAGAGCAAGTCTTCACTTACGAAATGTGGTTGGCGCAGCAAGGAGGGTGTGATACAAGGAGATCCATTATCAATGCTAGTACATGCCCTTTCGACCATACCTCTAATCAACATGTTGGAAACTCCTGAAATAACCCAGTGTTGGTATGCAGACGATTCTTCAGCACAAGGTACGTTTCAAAGTTTAAAATTATGGTGGGACAAGTTGAATCAGATGGGCCCAGATTACGGTTACTTCCCCCAAGGCAAAAAGACCTTCTTGGTAGTACATCCAGCGGAGATGGATGAAGCAAGGGACATGTTTCGTGAGACCGGGATCACAGTCGTGTCAGGGCATGCATTCCTGGGAGGCTATGTAGGACAACATGAAGGGAAGCAACAGTTTGTTGAGGCTAAAGTACAGGACTGGATTCGACAAATGGAAAAACTGTCAGAGGCAGGAATGCATCAACCACAGTCCGCTCATGCAGTTTTCTGTAAGTCGGCACAGTTTAGGTGGCAGTACCTACAACGCGTCCTTGCAAGTAGCGAAGAGGATTGCTACCCCTTGAGGTCAGTCATAAGAAGCAAATTTATCCCAGCCATAGTGGGGGGTAACGTCTCAGAAGATGAACTTGAAATTTTTTCACTTCCTGTAAACAAAGGTGGCATAGCGGTAAAAGATCCAACAGTAGGTGTGATGATGACCCATGAGGTATCCAAAGAAGGGTCAAGAGAGCTTGTTTCAGCATTCCTAGAAAAAAGGGACTTTGATGTCCATGAACACAGGAGGAATGTGGCAGGAGCGAAGCGAGCAGCACGTGGACGGAGATCTGAAATAGAGCTCTAGAAAGGCTGCCAGAGGATTGCAGTAGGGAAGTAAATCGTTCCGTGTTTCATACCTCAGGATCCAAGTCCTCAGGTTGGTTGTCGGTAGTCCCCCTAAGAAAACAGAACTTTGACCTCAGCCCGTCAGAATTTCGTGATGCACTGGCAGTACGGTACAAAATAAAAGCCAACGACTTGCCTCTTGCGTGTGATGGTTGTGGAACCAGGCCATTCACCATCTAACATGCCCTTAGCTGCAAAATGGGCGGGTTGGTTACACGAAGACATAATGAGGTTAGAGATCTGTTGGGGGAGGCCATGATACTTGCATGGGGAAACTGTACAAAGGAACCGATACTAACCGAAATGAGTGACCAAGCTCCAGGTCTAAGAGGCGATTTGGCGTGCAGGGGTGTGTGGGAACCTCAAAGGGAGGCGTTATTCGATGTACGTGTCACTGACACCGACGCTCCCTCTTATGGTTCCCGACCTGTTGCCGCAATATTCTCGTCAGCAGAAGAAGAAAAAAAACGAAAATATATGGTCGCATGTGAGGCCCGACGAGCTACATTTACACCTCTCATCTGTTCTGTAGATGGCCATTTTGCACCCCAGATGTCGAATTTTCTAAAAGTCATGGCAGAAAAGCTAAGTGACAAATGGGGAAGACCTCAAGGAGTAGTGCGAGGGTGGCTGAGGGCCAGAGTGGCCTTTGCTATCCTACGGGCCTCAAGTATGTGTCTCCGAGGAGCAAGAAAGAGGTGGCGGAGCTGCGATGAGTTGATCGGGTTTCAGGATGGAGCAGCAGCAAGAGTAAATTGAGAAGACGTTTCACCAAAACCCCACACCTCCAGGTTCGACGATAAAATGGGACCAGTTTAAATGCAAAATTCTGAGAGTCACATATCTTCCAAAGTTTCATAAATAAATATTATTATATTAAAAAAATTCGAAATAACAGAGTTTTTCTATTCAGAGATTTTCTATGAATAGAAAAATGGTACCTACTTAAAATATATATAGAACACTCTGAGCCAAATTTTCGAAATCTTACTTCGAGGGGTGGGAGTACTCAGTGCGACCGGACTTTTAAGCCCTTAACATTTGTTGTAGTACTACTAAAAGTACCCGAAAATCAGTTCTGAAGTTGAAGTTTTTCTATTCACCTCATTTTACTGTTAGTATGTAACAACATGCTTACTAGTAGGGGTCTGACGAAAGAATCAAAAAATGCTGAGGGAGGCTTCCAGATGACCAATGTCATAGCTTTATTTTCGCTTCCTCACTACCAAAGGTAGAGAAGCTTCATGTGTGTGTAAGAAGTTGAAAACAATTCTTTCCTCCAAAATTTGTGCCTGTGTCTGAGCCAATTCCTTGTCTCGCCCATAATTATCCCCATTAAGTTTTGGTCCGCTTATGATGACATTTTCAGGGATTGTACGAAGTAGTTCTTAGATCCCCCCCTAAAAATGTAATTTCGTCGGATTAATATCGCTTGTGCGCATGCCCAAACCTAAAGTTTATCGACCTAATTGATCTCTGCGACTAATGGACCGATTTTGATGAAATTCTCAGGGATTATGTGGGTTAGCTCCCAGATGGTTCTCTATAATTTTCATATAATCATTATTCCTGTTCGGTATGATCGTAATTGGTTTTTAATTTATATACGTCCATGTTACAATGTATGTGACATTCCCCAACCCAACTTCCCAGAAACTTGGCAGACTTTGGCACTTGACTTTTCCCACCCAACTTGGTAGACGTTTTTTCATGTGTTTGCAAATTGTTAAGAGAAAAAATCAATCTTCTGCACTATTAACTTTGACATAGGAATCAATTATGCAAAAATGTATAACTTCTAATTTCTAGTAGGTACCTATAAATAAAATTAGACTCTACGTAGCTATACGTGACGTGTAATATATATGCCAATGTAGGATGAGTAAAGTGTCCCTGCAATGTACTCACGTTTTTCGTAGTCAGACATCCCAATTGGTATCACAGAGACTGTTCACCTAGTTAAAACGGTATTTAGGTCTATATTGTAGAACTACTGTTTAATATGCCGTTGATTTCCAAGTTTATAAGATAAGATTCATTGCCACCTTAGGAAGATGTTGTAAATAAATTATTTCAAAAAGGAGTAAATAAGGAAACAATACCTGAGGAAGAGGTAGGTACCCTGTTGTTGCAAATATTAACACGAAAATCCGTTTCTTCATTGTCTCAGGAATCAGAGAGTCTGAATAATTATGTCATTTTTGTTAAAACAAACAAGGTTTTCAGAACCTACATATTTTATTTATTCGCATTTGAATACGAGTTTTTCCTAATACAATATTATGAGTACCTAATAGATTTTGTATTGCCCATATTCTCGTGTCGTCGCGCCTGGACACGGTGTTCCGCTGATTGATTCAAGGCCGTCTGAAATGCCGACGAAAACTTACTACAAGGCGGGGAACGAGTAGAAATTGACCCCCCGGGAAATCCGAGCTGATCGTTTACTCGCTCAAGACGCCAATCAAACATTCAGTTTTCGGGTAATATAACAACCTAAATTATGGGCTCAGTAAAAAAAAATTTGGTGAAACTAGACCCCAAATGGGGTAGAATGGCCCCAACCGCACTTTTTTATCTCAACCCGTTGCCGAGATATGATTTTTTAAAGTGTTTTTTGATAAAAACACGTTTTAGACCATAAAAACCTCATTTTCTCCACTATCGATAGACTTTTTTCAATGTTTGACCACATATCTGAAATCAGCGTTGAATTTCGTATAAGAATATTGTTCTCTGGATCTTCAGAAGTTCAATCCTTAAACCATGATCCTTGTTCAAACGTGAGAAAATTATAAAAACCAAGTTTCCCGAAAATCTTCGAAGCTGTACTGTCTCCCAATAAATAATCTTGAGACTTATCAAACCTAACAAATTAATTCTTCATTTAAAGAGCTTTCAAACGATGGAGTCGCTTTTGAAATTTTCTTTCAAATTTGTGCAGAATTTGACCTGGAAGATGAAAAAACGTCTAACCTTTTGGTTGTTTTTTTCTTGATGGACGGGCTGGGATGAGAAAACAAATAAAAACTCGGCAACGGAAAAAACGCAATTTCAAATGAAAATTACTCCTGGATAAAGAGAAAACAAATTTACTTTTACATTTACATTATTGCTTCAAATGCAACTCACGGTTTTGTCGGCAACGGAAAAAACGCAATTTCAAATGAAAATTACTCCTGGATAAAGAGAAAACAAATTTACTTTTACATTTACATTATTGCTTCAAATGCAACTCACGATTTTGTGTTTTCGAAGTGGCTCCCTCGACTGAGGATGCACGCTCTTTTTCGGACCTACCCCACCGTCACAGACTGAATGGAACGAACTGACTCATTTTCTTCAGTCAAAACAAATTCCAACGTGTTATAAGCAAAGTGATGAGAGACAGAGTTCAACTATTCAATGAGATTAGGAAGTTTTCGTCGTTTTTTACAGCCGCCGTGTTTTTATTTGTTTTCTCATCCCAGCCCGTCCATCAAGAAAAAAAAAACAACCAAATGGTAACACGTTTTTTCATCTTCCAGGTCAAATAACTGCACCAATTTGAAAGGAAATTTCAAAAGCGACTCCATCGTTTGAAAGCTCTTTAAATGAAGAATTAATTTGTTAGGTTTGATAAGTCTCAAGATTATTTATTGGGAGACAGTACAGCTTCGAAGATTTTCGGGAAACTTGGTTTTTATAATTTCCTCACGTTTGAACAAGGATTATGGTTTAAGGATTGAACTTCTGAAGATCCAAAGAACAATATTCTTATAGGTACGAAATTCAACGCTGATTTCAGATATGTGGTCAAACATTGAAAAAAGTCTATCGATAGTGGAGAAAATTAGGTTGTTATGGTCTAAAACGTGTTTTTGTTTAAAAAAAAAAAAAACACTTTAAAAAATCATATCTCGGCAACGGGTTGAGATAAAAAAGTGCGGTTGGTGGCATTCTACCCCATTCGGGGTCTAGTTTTACCCTTTTTTTTTTTTTTTTTTTTTTTTTTTTTTTCTTTTTTTTTTTTATTGAGCCCATAATTTAGGTTGTTACATCGCCCGAAAACTGAATGTTTGATTGGCGTCTTGAGCGAGTTAACGATCAGCTCGGATTTCCCGGGGTGTCAATTTCTACTCGTACAAGATTTCGGAACACCGCCTTGTAGTCAGTTTTCGTCGGCATTAAAGACGGCCTTGAATCAGTCAGCGGACCACCGTGTGGAGTAGGTTTGTGTCTCAGCCAAAGTCGGCCATGACTGCGCTACTTCAGTGAATCGCAACTCAACCAACCTATTTTTCACAAGAAGTTTGCTGTCTCGCGTTAACCTAATTCGTGCATATATAGCCATTTTTCAACAATTTTGATTTTCAAAAGTAATATTGTAGCAATTCAAAGTTTCAATTCAAATAGAAATAGTTACAATAATCGTGCCTGCACGATAACCTAGTCATTTGACTTCATATACCTACCTCAGGTTAGGTTATTCTATAGGTTAGGCCCATGTTAAGGTTTCAGGTCATACAAATCATTGAAATCGTACATTGAAAATTTAATTACTAAACATGTGTCTCAGTGAATAAGATGCATACTTGAAAAAAAATCTGTATATGTACAATTTATACAATTGTGTACGTGTTCCTAGTACACTTCCACTGTACACATCTCATGTGTCCTCGCTTTACATTTCCTCCCCTACTGTATTCCTTGAAGAAATGTCAGGACTCCCCCATCAGATCTTGATTTTCTGGGCCTTAGCACTGTTGTATGCTATGGTCTACAACACCTTCTGATTTTTTTCCTGTAGTTACTTCCCTTTCCGCTTGTCTGGTATCACGACTGCCACTATGCCAATGACTGTAAATTGTGAAACATATTGAGAAAAATATTGTATTGGAATAATGTAATAAACTGTACACTAACTATAATTGAGAGTTCTATCATCTAGAGCCTTAGGCTGAAATCGTGAAAGTGTGTTGTACAATTCTTTGCTGTGGCTTATTGGCTGCTTGTGTTTTCTCGAAGTTGGAGTGACCCTTGTCACTATTTAGGGCTGCCTGTTCATAAATTAACAGGTGGCCTCGGGAGCCGTCATGGTGGGTGGCTCCGACCAGCTACAATGGAAGCTTTGTGTCTCCCCCCCCCCCCCCCCCCACGTTTCACCCTCCTTCCTAGTCTGGTCCCACTAAAGTGTACTTGACTCCTGTACTTTGTCTGTTCCAAATTATTGACCCTATCCACTTTACAAAAATACCGTCAAGTGGGGTGACTTGGTACAACTTCGAACTTCAACAAGTTGTAAATATGTCAAAAATCAACAATAAAGTTATAACTTTTGTTTTGAAACATGTTACGCTACTTCTTCTACAGAACCCACCTTTTGAAATTGTTTTATTTGCACCCTTTGTATTTTTAATTTTTTTTTAAATTGCTAATTTCCAAGTCACCCCGTGGGTGGGGTGACTTGGAAACCCCATTCCAAACGCCTCAGTTTTCATTAGTACATACTCCAGGGGCGTCTTGGAACTCTGTAATGATTTTTTTAAAAAGGTTGTAACAGAAATTCCATTAAAAAAAATAGTATTTTATTATAAAATCACAAAACCATCAATTATCACAGAAGTTGGATCAAAAAAGTCAGACTTCATTAAATTCACGTATTTTACCTTTCACATTCAAATATTGCTGCACGACCCCTCTGACGTGCATAGATGTTAATGGAAAATTCCACTCACATGCGATATCAAAATTTTTGCAGATGTAATTCTCTTCTTTTATTGATAAAATTTCATTGGCCCCCATGTTTTTTGGGGTTCAAATTACGCACTTTGTGTGATAATGTGGATACAGCTATCCCATACAATCTATCCCATACAATCCATGTCTTAGCTTCATGTTCATCTTTTTTATATCCGAAACTGCCTTTTAAAGTGCCTTTTGCTTGGTCATAATTCATATACTCCCCCCCCCCTCCCCCACTTTCTTTTTGTATGTCCTCATAATGCCTGAAAACTTTTTTTAACCAATTTTAGTAACCTACGACTACACAAAATGCACTATATGGCTGAAAAATAATTAATCAGAATGTTGGGGTAACTTGGATCGAGGTTTCCAAGTCACCCCGACATATGGAGTTTTTGTTTACAAAATTATGAAAAAACAACCATGTACGAACGGGGGGTGATGGCTTTGGCTTTTGGAAGTATGTATCCACAGTAATCTTCCCTGAGAGTCTTGTCACCCTCGGAGTGACGTTTAGTAACAAATGAACCTACGTTTGTTGTACTTCAAAAGTGTGGATATTACGATACAACATTCATAATTTAAAAAAATCCTAGAAATAGATACTTTTATGCCCAACTTCATGCCACAAAATAGCCAAGAAACAGACAAAGAGAACCCGACCTTAAACAGCTAATAAATATTTATTCAGGACTGCCAACACACCAACAAAAACATTTTGCCCAACTGATCCAAGTCACCCCACATTTCCAAGTCACCCCACTTGACGGTATATGAATACAACGAATCATTTGTGAAATATGATGTTTATGGCAATAAAAAAATATTTATTTATATTAATTCTACAGAAAGATTAAATTATCTGATTATCTAGTTGCAACAAACACTGTAGGTATTGATTTTTATTTCATTTCAACAATAGGGATGTTTATGATTGGGAATATGACATCATTTTAGCATGTCAATAACATATTGAAATTGGAGGTTAAAAACCGTCAAAAACGATTGAGAGCCTCTTAACAATACAAAATAACGGAAAGTTAACTGCTGATGTGGGCCAATTCTAAGTCAATCCGTGTGAGGTGACATGGTCAAGAATCACTGTGCCAGTGATACCCGGGATATTCTCGCCCCTACCTAACGTATTCCTAACTTAAATTGCATCTGAAGAAATAGACCCAATGCAATTTTTAACATATAATACGTTTTTACAGAGTCTTGCCGAAAATTGTCATCTAAACGACATGTACAAGAAGGCTAGTGTTACAATTGCCTTGTGATCTCTGAAGCTAACTTATTTAGGTTTGTCCAGAGAAACAGTCCCGAATCAGACTGGAATCGAACCAGAGCCAATGGAACTGAAAAGTGGTGAGGATAGAGGCGTTCAGGACTGTCAGTTCCAACTCCAGTTGTCCAAAAGGTTTTCTTGACTATAGGTCTGTGTTCCGAGGGCGAATTCTGCTGGAGAAAAAGGAACTACTTATCCCCTATCATTTAAAAAATGTTGGCGCGTACATTTTTCAAATTTTTTTCCCTCCACGAGTGTCTCTATTTCCCTCCGTTCCTCTGCGGGAGCATCTGCACTCGAACTTATATGTTTTTAAATAAAATGATGGGTGAATTGCGTTCCTGCTTCTTACTTTTTTTCAATACAGCAAACGCTCTCTTACGTACCTACAGTAGACCGCACGACCTTTTTGGAATGTGAGGAGGGAAAAACATATATTTTTCCTTGTTTAGCATAGCTACCTATTTCGTGGTGCACAGCCTTCCTGGAAGGTTATGAGAAGGGAAAGAACATCTCTTGCCCTTTTTTTTTCCCAAGAATCACTGACCAGTGAATCAATAATAAAAGAACTAAAAACATTCACTTTCTAGGAATGACTTTTGCTTCACACTATTCACGCATATAGATACGGATAGATTGTTGTAACAACATGCACTGACAACCATTCTCAGAACGCAAAGCTAAGAAAAACTAGACTTCTCTCGATCGTAGTCAACAAATAATGACTGTACCTACTTAGTAAGAAATTTCTCGTCGCATCACTCATCAATGGCCAAATATTCACCTTAGATTGCTCAGTTTTCTTTCAGGAGAAGTACTTGGCGACATTGTAAACAATCTCCCGAGCTTGCCACCGAAGTGAAAGGTCAAAGAACGTCCTGTTTTAGGGGTGTTGTTCATTATGAACAGATGAAACTACCAAAATAAAGGAAAGAAAACGTTAAAATAATGAAGGAAGAATGAATCATGGGAAGTAGAAAACAGTTGTCACCAAATTATACAAAAACTTGAAATAGCTGCCGCACATTCACGAAAAGCATTGCAGCCAACCCTCAAATGCGAATTTTCTTCGCAATAATTTTACCTAACAGGGTTGTCTTCCAAAACTTGCTTCAACGAGTAGTTCACTTTTCTACCGCATAGGGCGTGCCCTCGGAACACAGACAAGCCTGGTTGACCTATAGTTCGGAACCGATGGGCAACAGCTACATTTGTTACTGGTTAAGGTAGACTCTCAATAAAATCAACCAGTAAAAAGAGAAGAAAAGAAAATCGAAAAGGATCACCAATGTAAACAACTCGTGAAGATGCACAGTATTAGAAATATGTAGAGTAATAGTGGTAATTATGAACAAAAGCGTGGATGGAAACGGATAATAATCATATATATTCGAGAGAACAGAACAGAGCCAAGAAGGAAGCAACAAGGAACACACTTGTTGATAAGGACATCGAAACAAGAATGACGACAGCGCACTCTGCTGACTTGAGCTAGATTACAAGAACCTCATATCCTTATTCTAATACACAGGAACTGGTAGGTACTTCATGGGAGGCGAGAGTCTTGAATCTGTGATAAGCGTGAAAACGCCTACTGCACATCCCCCCCCCCCCCCCCCCCCCGTGTCCGAAAATTTACCTATGTATGCCGCTGTACCACAGGGGGAGACAGAAATTGAGGCAATGTTGAGAAACACGATACGAGAATAGACTCGACGGTAGCCGTACACCCGGCCCGTGGACCCATCCTCCGCCGCGTTGCGGTGCTAGTCTCCCCTTTTAACAGTCTGGGCTTGTATGATCGCTCCGACCAGTAAATCTACGGATTTATCTGTATGCCAAGAAAAAATAGATTTATTGGTGAGGAGACTGTTTACCAGTCAATCCCTTAGTAAAAATGAAGATTAGTTGGGCATGTAGATCAGAATGATGTGTATAGTTTGGTGGCCTGGATGCTCGCATCTCAAAAAGACATAACATCAAGTAGTCAATCCCTTAGTAAAAATGCAGATTAGTGGACATGTAGGTCAGAATGAAGTGTTTAGTTTGGTGATCTGGATGCTCGCATCTCAAAAATACATAACTCATCAAGTAGTCAATCCCTTGGTGAAAATTCAAATTAGTCGGACATGCAGGTCAGAATGACGTTTTAGAAGTATATTTCGGGAGTTGTACGAGCAAAAAAAATATGACCAGTCAACAGGATTTGAACCCCAATCCCTTGGTGAAAATTCAAATTAGTCGGACATGCAGGTCAGAATGACGTTTTAGATGTATATTTCGAGAGTTGTACAAGCAAAAAAAATATGACCAGTCAACAGGATTTGAACCCACGACCTTCATCTCACGAGACTTATCCTAGCATATGAGCACCGATTCATCTATCGTTTAATGAGACAATCACTGTACTTCACCATTCAGTAGGAGGGAGATAAAAGGGGAGACTAACGCCGCTGCGCGGCGGAGGAGGGGACCACGGGCCGGTGTACGGCTACCGTCGAGTTTTCGTCACTGGGCCACAGCAGGTGATTGGCTTCACGATTATACTTGTCAATGGTCATGAAAGGGATAAGAATGTATATTATTTCTAAAGAAGTGCAGACAGAGAGAATTCACTAACCAAATATGAATAGAGCGAGTCCCCAATATGAGAGATCACAATCAGTTTCTCGAGTTAAACCTAACAGCAGAATTCCGATGGTTGTTGTAATCCGTCCAAAGACCATACAAAGGCAACTCGATGTCGATCTACAACATTAAATACGTACAGATGGTTAATAAAGTAGGCATCTGAGTTAAATTTTCTAGTCTACAAGTTTGATCCTCTGTTTGAAAACCATAAATTTTCCTTATTTTCACTTAAAAGCCATATTCTGACGTACCTTACGCTTGTTGGAAAGTATTCTATCACTAGACTAATGGCTAGCGGTAGGCACACCTCTAATATAACTGCTGTTGTACCCATAGTGACGATGGTGAACCACATGCCCGTTATGAAAGTCATGGCAAAACACGAGACAGCACAAGAAAATATAAGTATAGCTGCAACAAAAATCAGCAATAAATGAGACATTAATGACTTTTTATTTAGCTAAAGTAGGTAATTGTCATTTTAAATGTCATTAAAATGTTGCAATCTATTGCACATTTTGTTACGTTTAGCTCTTAAAAAGGAATACTAGTTTAATAATGTACAACTGTTACCTCGCCTATGATCAAAAATATCGTTCAGAGGTTGGGAAATATTGTTAAACTAGGTACCTACTTATTTAAAGACAATGTCAGCTTTTAGCCTGTGAGAGAATAAATAGACTGCTAGTCAGAGACATTCACTGTACATTAGTAATATATTTTAGTGAAATATATCGTTATAAAATTGATATTTTTTTGCAAACTTACTAAGAAGCAGTTTGCTTCCTACTACCTGAGCTACTGCTCCACACAATGGGAACAATGCACTCAGAGAAAGGCCCATCACAAGGGAGACGTAGTACATGTTCACTGGTACAGTCACTCGACAGGGATAATCCAAGGTGCTCAAGATTGGTATTTCTGTAGCTTGCGTTGAGTTGAATTGCACACTATCCGAGCCCTCAACGATTTGACAGAAAGTCACTCCATATTCTGGATTTTCAGCTGCATAATTCATAATCTGTGTCACAAGTTGTGGAACCCAAAGATAGACCATATTACACCTGTAAAATCGAACGCGCTAAAATTTTGATGTTTTGGGACCCTCCTGCTGTTTATCATAAAGTAGATATGTATACTTTATACATCCCCAATATGAAACATTTACTTACGCTCCGTTCAATCCAGCTTGTAAGAGGCAAGACAATATTGTCAATTTTAATAATGGTGTACGGAAAAGTGAAAGAGTTTGAGTTAATATCCTTTTTATGAAACCTCCTTCAGAACTGGATTCTATTTCATTCGCGTCCAAAATAATTGATTTTTTTCCCTAAAAAGAGTAAAGTTGTAAGTTATAACATTAATATAAATGTCAGTAATGAATTAGAATTTAGTAACTGTTCATGAAGTTAAAAAATAAATAAATAATAATAATTATAATAAACAGGAGATTAAATTCTCTTCTGGTATTCCAGCTTCTAATTTATTTATTTATGAATAGAAGGTAGGTCACTCTTGTAATTCTTTCAATGAATAAAAATATTCCAGACTCTAGTCGAAGGTATAATAATATTTTGATATCGCGTCTAACTTATAGAGGAGTAAACAGGAAGTTAGGGTGTAACTGGTAAGTATATACTCGTAAATTTATGATTAATATACATTCAAGATCATGGAATACGGAACTTGCACACTTTTTGAATCTATTTCAGAAATTAAAAGTAGGTGGGATTTATGGGTGAATAGCAAAAAAAAAAAAAAAAAAATTTAGCTGTCTCTATGATTTTATAAAAATTATTAAAGTTTGAATTTTCAGAGAGCCCGCCAAAACGGCCACAGCAGCTGACTCCGCCCACTTTCTAGTTAAGCGGCCCATTCTCGATCCTGCTGCAGTAAGTGAGGGGAACCAAAAAACTTCCCTCTCTTCTTACACGGGAGGCGTGCAGGACGTATGTGGAGGCCTTCCTGCTACAGGTGTCCTGCAGAGCTCATCGGATGGGTTTCCCATCGGACCATCCTGCGGTCCGGGGTCCCCCACCCTATCAACTTGCTAGGTCCGAGCGTGTATGGAGCTACTGGAAGACCTTCAATAAGGAGCCATTGAAGAATGGAGAACGCAGAAGGTAAATACAGAATACCGTATACTGGCGGGAAACCTTAAGCCGCGTTTACACTAGCGAAACTTCCTCACGAAACAGTTGCGCGAGGACGTTGCGTGAGGCAGACTCGCCCATGTAGACGCCCCTCCACTCGCAAAACGTTTCGGGGTGAGGACGCTCACTGTGAGCCGGAGGGCAGTCGGTTTTCGTCCGCGCATCAAAGTGTTTCGCGCGAAACAAACTCGCTGGTGTTAACGCGGCTTTATTGTTTTGCGAGTAAAATGAACCAGGAGGATAGCTTGAAGTCTTGAGCTTGGTGAGGCAGCTCACCCTACTCGCGCAACGTCTCGCTCTGAGTTGCGCTCTGTTTTGGGAGGTGCGAAACTTCTCCCGCAGCTAGGAAGTTTCACGAGGATGTTTCGTGCAACTGTTTCGCGAGGAAGTTTCGCTAGTGTAAACGCAGCTTTAGGTTTGAGCTGGGAATGAAGGATCGTGTATGGAGAACGCACTCTGAGGCAGGAGAGCAAAGAGGGGAACTTCGTTGCACTCCCCATCTCCTGCAGCAGGATCGTGACTTCATCATTCATGTTCTTATCAACTGATAACAGCTAGGCGCTATTTCTTGTCATTCGTTACGTTGTTTTCTTGAATTCCCTTTTGATTGACACTTCATTTCATAGTACCTAGTCCAGCATTTTGTAGCATTCTAGGGTTGTCTAGTATTTCTATTACAAGTATAGTACTATAGTATCTGTTCGCGAGATGGACAGGCAAGCAAGAAGTTATCAGTTGAAGGAGTGCTACGAATAGGCGACTTCTTTCAATTTACCACCTCTAACATCATTCGTGCTGTCCTAACTCGAGACTTTCGATTCAAAAGTAGTTAAGACGACAAAGTAAGTAAACTTCAACTACTTATTTAAACAGTAGGTAATACAGTTGTAACTACCAAAGTAGATAAGTAACTCTGTATTTAGTAGATTAGATAGACGCATAGTGAAATGGCCTTTTTGAGGAACGTTGCTCAAAAATAAATTTTCGGGCTCGGGGCACACATGTTCTGAATATATATAGGTATAGACTGAAATATTTGGAGACGAAGTAACTACTTTCTTACCCAAGTTTTTCCTGTAGATCACTAACAAAACTAGGTGAAAAGACAGTTTTTCTGCGATTGAAGCGTCGAGTTTATTGTATCCTAAGAGCTTCCGGGAATTTTTCATATTTTTTCTGCAATCATAGTCTCATTTCTTGATGTCTATAGAGGGACTTTACGTTGACAGGAATTTTTTTTGGGCGTTTTAGTAGTCAGAGCATTTTTACTGAAAAAACGCTGTTTTCGAGAGATAATCAGCTTGCAAGTTACCCCTCAACTTTCCTCGCAAAACGGATCAAATGGATGAATTCTTGACATATTCAATTAACAAAATCTGAAGGAATTTCTCGCGACAACGTTCGATCCCATCCAACAGACTCCTTTTACGAACAAGTTGCGGTAATTTCCAGTGCATTTTACCGAATTTTCGTAAATGAAACTATTGCATTGGCTCGACTGAAATGAAATTTTATTAATTTTTACATAAATTTTGTTATATCTACTAGGTAAATAAAAGTCAGATGCCTAAAAGTAAGGTCTTCCTCCCGGTTTTTCCTTGCAGAGACGTTTGCAAGCATTACAAGGAAGTGCGATCGAGCCTACATAAATATTATACAGGCTTTAGTTCACTGTAAAGTTTTGTTATCTATACTGTTTTGTGATGCCACGTTCACATCTCTGTTGTGCAAGATGTTGAAGGATCTCCAGAAATAACAAGAAAAACAAAATTTTCTCAAGCTTAGTTGGTAGCAGAGTGCACTACTCCCTTGGAGGAAGCGAAACATGACGTCACACACTAGTCAGCCATTCACAGAGCGTTCTCAGCGCCTTCCCCCTCTCCTGATTTTTAAATTCAATTTTAATTAAGAAAATAATTTTTTTATTGGGTTTCATTATATACTTGTGAATTGGAGATAGTGTGGATTACCTGACATTAAAAGAGGATTCAGGCCGAATTTCAGATAAGTGCAAGTTCCTCATTAAAGTTAGTTGGTCCAAAGCGGCTACATTTTTCATTTCCTAGTTAAAGTAATTATTACTCACGGGAAACTCTTCTTTACTGCGTCCTGTATTCATATTGTACACATGTTGGAGGGTCTCGACTGTCTCTCGTTGTAATCCTTTGGTTAACAAGTATTTTGGGCTTTCATGAAGCAAGAGAAACGCCACGCCTCCGATAAAGGATGGAACACCGGAGAGGAGCAAAACCAAGCGCCACGGCCTTAGAGTCCAATATCCCCAAGCATCCCACTTGAATTCAAGTGGTATCAGAAATATCCCGAGAACTGTAATTAGGAAGAATAGCAGATCAGGATTTTAAATTACAAATGTGGCTATGGTGAGCAATAAAAAGTTGAAAACACAGTGGGTCCTACCTCCTTCATAAACCTTCAATGTGTAACAATTATTGTTACTCATCTGTTTACTTTAACAAAAATGATTAGGTTCATAAATACCATTATTAAGCGTACTTAATAAGATTGAGGTTTTTATCATTCGAACGGATTTTCAACACGACCATAGTTTATATGTATACAAATTATCATGTATGTACATGTATTTATTGTACATGTAAATCGGAACCCCCCTTTGTTATTGATGGTTTGATCATAAAATGTCATGTAAAAATACCCATCACTAGAAATTTCATATGTGCAAAAACTGGCGCAGTTCGCAAAAAGTGTGCTAATTATGAAATAGGTACCTACTTATCGGGCTTTTGAAAATATTTAATTGCCATATGTGATTCTAGGGATTTTTTTCAGGCTGAATCACGTAGTTATGTTCATTTATTGATATTCGCAAAATCACTTATAATACCATGATTCAATACAACCATATAATACAATAATACCATATGGTTATATGCAACAACGAAAAAAACTGCAAAAGTAGCACATATTTTCCCACTCTTTTTTACATACCTAGCGTAAAGCTTACTAAAATTGCTTTTTTCGGTGTTTGTTCCAAGTTGAGACCTATAGCGAATATCGATAAATGATCACGTGATTCAGCGCGAAGAAATATCGTAAAATCATGTGTCCCATTTGGCATTTGAATATCTTCAATTCGAAAAACTTCAAAATCGCGCCTGTTTTGTGTAGGTTCACGAAAATTTGAGTGATGGGCCAGTAGTATTCCATGAAATCGTGTGAAAATTCAGAATCTGCTATGAAAAATGGGGGTTCTCGTTTAAAAACTTGAGTTAGGAGTCGTTGTGCTACTGTGGTTTATGGTAACAAAATCCAGTTTCATCATTGATTAGTAGGTAGGTTGAAAATAAAGAGGAGCTTGTCTTGAAAGTTTTTTGATATCTTAAAATAAAATTATTGGCTGCTGCTCCATTAAATTTTACATACCCTGTAAATATAAATACAGGGTGTCCCCAAGAACGTCCCCTCCCCCTTGCTAAAATCGTTATTAATGGGTCAAATAAATAGTTTTTTTCAATCTAATGTTTTTTTGTGTTTTAATCTTTGTAAGCATTTCAAAAATGACAAAATCGCGCATTGCGCACGTGCACAATTGACAACAATTTCGTTATTTTAAATGAGAGCCTCCATTTCATTATTGCAGATTTGAATTCTACGTGAAATTTCATGAAGAAATGTCCCAACACTCGGTTTTTTAGGTGCGCGCAAACGGGCGCAATTTCGCTCCAAAATTTCCGCTCTAAAAGTGCAATAACTGAGTTTTTGAAGATAACCAATTGCCACATGTAATTCATAATTTTGGAGTATTATTGCGTGCTGAACCTCGTAATGATTTCCATTTATTCATATTTGTAATACCGACTTGGGAAAACAGCGAAAACCCTTAATTTTAGTACGCTTTGTGCTTTGTGGAAATGTGTTAGAAAAGTGCAAAAGGTCAATTGGTCGTTGCTTTCCCAAGTTGGTGTTGCAAATATCAATAAATGGACATCATTACGAGGTTCAGCACGAAATAATACTTCAAAATTATGTATTACATATGGCAATTGAGGATCTTCAAAAACTCTTACTGATCTTTGAGAGCGGAAAGGCGCACTTTTGGGGCAAAATTGCGCCCGTTTGCACACACCTAAAAATCGAGTGATGGATCATTTCTCCACGAAATTTCACGTAGAATTCAAATCTGCAATAAAAAGTGGGGGTTCTTATTAAAAATAACGAAGTTGATGTAAATTGCGCACGTTGAGCACTTTGCCCAATGCGCAGTTTTGTCATTTTTGAGATCCTAAAAAATTAAAAAAATAAGATTGAAAAAAGAGTATTTTTTTGTTGCTAATGTAGTATACATGATTGACATAGTTCCTCAGACTCTTATACCTACTTGGTATTATTGCTGCACCAGTATTTCCCAATGCACCACATAATAGGATGGATACTGAACGGTACTTCAGTTTTATGTTTTCTCCTACGTAGACGTACGATGGTATTATAACACCTGCTGTTCTAGAAAAATATATATTCGGATTAATAAAGAATGAGATTGATAGTTCATTATTACATTCCGTTTAGCCTTCGTGTGAATTTTGAAAATATTGAAAGATATTTAATATAGTTCTAGATACTCACATTGCACCAGTGAAAAACATCACAACTGCTAATGAATTGAAGCTAGGACAAAATGCTGCGACTAAGCAAAGGAAACTGCTAGCGAAATTACATCTCAGGGCTATATACCGCCTCCCATATTCATCTGCTAAGTGTCCAAATAAATGTGAAGTAAATATCATTCCTGAAATGTAAAATAACGGTAATGGTATTCACTGACATGAAGACAAGAAGACGAATATGTTATGAAGAACTGGAGGTATCAATATAAGTTGGCTAGAATAAGAGAAAAAAGGATGTACTTACTTCAAGCCCTGGTATTGGACAACAAACAATGATAGGTACCTATTCCTTTTATATTGGCGATGCTGATTATGGTGGGTACATTGTTTTCAATAATTAATCTTTGTAATTGACCAAGGAAGAAATGTTTACCCCCTCCCCTCACTTCAAACACACTTGGTTTACATTAAGATACATAGATTTCAAAAACAATTTAAATAAATGATTCCGACTAGATACTGTCTGGAGCTTTTCTCCAAACTCCTGTGAGCTTTTTTCAAATTTGTACCTAATGTATCTAATCTGCAACAATAGGTAGGTTTCATTAAAAAGGCCTTTCTGTCCTTAAATTGGTTTTTAGCGAATTTTCGTTGAAAATGAAGCTATTGCAATGGCTCCAAAAATTTTAAAATAAAAATTTTCGAAAAATGTCTTTATTGAAAACCGTTTTTAGACATTCTGATACGAATCCTAGAGTTTAACGCTTTTTCATGTATATATATATAGTTGGATTTTTAGCTTTTTTGCAGTTTTTAGAGATTTTTGGGAAATTATTAATGACACACACATATATATATATATATATATATATATATATATATATATATATATATATATATATATATATATATATATATATATATATATATATATATATATATATATATCTGTGTGTGAGAGTGTGTCATTAATAATTTCCCAAAAATCTCTAAAAACACACACACACACAGATATATATATATATATATATATATATATATATATATATATATATATATATATATATATATATATATATATAAGTAGTATCCGAATATTCATCCTGGACCACCGACTTCAATCTCTGTTGAAAATGCTTTTCTGTTAAATCTCTGATAAAAATGATTCCGACTTCAATCTCTGTTAAAACTGATTTTGTGCTAAACCCTGTTAAAAATGCTTTTCTGTTAAATCCTGTTAAAAATGCTTTTCTGTTAGACCCTTGATAAAATTTTTCATCACAAAACATCAGAACACATTTTTTATCACAAAACATCAGAACCAGTGACTTTTGGGGGGGTATGTTAAAAGAATAACTTTTATAATAAAAATGGCATCGATCGAAATTTATAAAAAAGCAGCCAAAAAAACTAACTACTCGTCGTTTAAAGATTTGGATAAGGGGGATTACGATCTCTTATCAAATTGTATACAAAATACGGAATATGGTGAAACTGTTGTTGTTACTATTAATACTGAAAATGGTGAATTAAATTTATTTTTACCCAAGACAATTTCTGGTCGACTTCTTGAACATGTTAGAAACGACCCGAAAAATCACCCCAAAAAACGTATTTATAAAGGAATTGATAAAAAGACAAAGGCTTTTCTGATTGACTTTGAGTAAATATTATAATTTCTTTATCGTTTATATAAAGAAAATCTTTATATAAATAACCCTTTCCCTCCAATCACCACAAATTCATAAAAAAATCATTTTTCTATCCTAAAAAATGTCATAAAAAATCATTTTTCTATCCTAAAAAAATGCCATAAAAAAATACTATGTAAACATAGTATTTTTTCAGAAAGAGAATTGTAAAGTTTCCTTAAGAACTTTTTAATGAACACAGCTCATTAAAAATAAAATCTCCTTTATACCCCAAGCATTCTGAGCTTTAGCAAGCGTAAAAATTATCCTCAAACTGCTTCTTCAGTATAGCTTTATACACAATATAAGCCACTTTTCTAAGTTGATGTTCAGTGGCATTTTTAGGAACCTTAATATTTTTTTTATTAAGGAATACCTTTACTTCCTCCTTTGTACGGAGTGGTGGTTTACCATCGACACCAAATAAACCTTCTGTAAGCATCAATTTACTAAATCTATACTCCTTCAATTCATGTAAAATATTCTCTAGTGCGTAAACGTTTTTTTCATAAAATTGAAATTTAGGTGTCTTTACAAACTTCCAGAAACCTCCATGTTCTTTACATAAATCTAATGCTTCGTCGTCTAAACCCATATCTCTTTATTTATTATAGAAAATATTTTTTTTTTCCGGGACCCGTCGATCTTCATTAAAACATATTGAACAAGGTTGTTCTGAGATAATGGACTGATCTCTTTGAAATAGTGCTGGATGCGCCATCTATCGTTTGAGGAGTTAGTTAATATGAGAGGCGAGAGAGAGAGAGTGTCCGGGGGGAGGCGAATTCTTATCAGACCGGTTACATCACCCCGAGCCTGGTCCCCCTCACTGACCTCATTCAGCCTTGGAATTTACTATCCAAGACTGTGGAACGTGTTTCTCATCTCAACTGGTCGCTTTGGTGCAGTGGTTAGCATTCTCGCTTCATAAGAGAGACATCGGGGGATCGCTGCCCGTCTCAAACCGAGAAATTTTTTTTCCTATATAATGAGGATACACTCTCGACGGGGTTTTAGACTTCATTATTAGCTGATGGGCCCTTTAAGCTAATAATTAATCTAATCCCACCTCGACGGGAGTGAGAGTCGACCTTATCGTCAAAATCTCCTTCCTTAACTGTTCTGCTCTTAATTTCTACTTAAAAACAGCAAAAACCGAAACTTCAACGTAACTGAAAAGCCAAGTTGAAATGACTCATGGACTTGAAACTCCATCGAAGTCGTGCAAGGTTGCGCCATTCAAAGATCCCCTCTTATAAACAGAGGTAGAGATCGTTCAGGAATGGATGCTGTGTAGAAATTAAGAAGCCAGAGAATGTGCGGTTAAGTTGGGACATTTTGCTGAAATTTCCTTTGATTTTTTTATGGGAATTCATTTAATATCACTTAGGCAAAATATTTTTAAAATCTGCTCTGAAGCTCCTTCTGTGATTGATTCCAGTTTCATGTGTAATGTAGATGAAAACTAGAGTCATTAAAAATATTATAATTACGAATATCTTATCGATAAACAATGAAAGATTCAAACAGTCCATATTTATCATAAAAAAAATTTAAAATTTCGTGAGTTGTAATTCCTCAGAATAAAAACTTCCTTGAATTTCCTCTCCATTTAAATCTCTTATTCTATAAGTAACAGGGTTCGTTCCTAAAATCTCAGCTATTTCAAAAATTTCTTTTGTCCAATTTGCTTCATATTTATTTGCAAAAGTTTTCTTCGATTTCGTAATTCTTACACGATTTCCAATTTTAAATTTCTTTTTTCCATTTTTTCCACTCTTTTTAAATAAATATCTCAGGATTTCATTTTCATTTTTCGCGTCAACTTGAGCAGGTGTCATCCCAATAGAACGATGAACATCCTGTTTGTTATACTCATTAACTAATTCCTGTAGAATATCGATCCAATTTTTATTTCCATTCACCTCGAAACGAATTTTCATTTTCTGATTCAAAGTTCTGTTAAATCTTTCTATAATTGCGGATTTTTCTAAACTTTCCGTGTGATACATTTTTATGTTATACTCGTCTAAAAGTTCTTTGAAAAGTCTATTTTCAAATTCTAAACCTTTGTCCGTGTGAAGGAGTTTAGGGGTAGAATGGTTATGAAATTTCACATTTTCCAAAACGTCTTTGAAAGCTTTTGAAACTGCTATTCCGTTTTTCTTTTTCAATGGAATTGACCAAACGTACTTTGAAAAAGTATCAATGATATTCAACATGTAACCGAACCCCTTGTTTTCATTCTCGTATTGTTTCATTATAATCAAGTCCGCAGCCCAAAGATCATCTTTTCCATGAGTAACAATTTTTCTTTTCTGAAATCTTTTTCTAACGGGTTTATGTAACTCTTTCGCAAATTCTAACTTTTCGTTTTCAGGTAAATTTATAACTTCAGTTTCAGGAATTACGTTAGTTTCCTCATTCGGATTTTTTATAAATTTACTTTTGTTAGTCTCACATTTATCACATTTAGCTGAAATTCTCCACCTTCCGTTCACAGTTTGTACAATTTCCGCGTTTATATTTTTTGTTCTTTTCTTACACTTATGGCAATAAATTTCATCCTCCATGTTTTATTTAAGTCTAATACGATTTTTTTAATGTGTCCGGTACCTTGCCTTCTATAGCCCAATCAAAAATGGCACGAATTGGTGCTTTTTCTCCGTTAGGATCTTGAATGAATTTGCTCTTATGAGTTCTGCATTTAACACATTTAGCTGAAATTCTCCACCTTCCGTTCACAGTTTGTACAATTTTCACGTTTATATTTTTCGTTCTTTTCTTACACTTACAGCAATAAATTTCGTTGTACATTATTTATTTAAGTTTAATACGATTTTTTTTTAATGGAGATCACTCCATTAAAAATATATAGCTTATAAAATAATTATAAAATTTCCTTTTTAATCATATTTTTAGCCGGGTTGTACACAAAATTCGATCCACTTACAATAATAGCGTAACACGTAGTACCTACTGCGCTACTTGTTGCTGCTTCTACAAATGTATTGAAATCAACATTGAGCATCAAATTATTGCTTTTACCACTAGATAGACTCTGAGGTTGATCAGACAAATCGATGCTAAAAATTGGATATTCTTTTTTGAAAAAATGAGGCATGATGTATGGAATAGATTGTTTAGAACTTATAGTCTTTTTGAACTCTAAAAATGCATCGTAAGCCAAACCATATCTATTTTTATTGAAATCTAAATCCTGCGTTTCCTCAGGATACCTTCTACCTCCTAATTCAAGCCAATAATTTTTCACATCTTTATGATGGAATTCAGAATTGTTTTTTGTCTGATCGTTCAAAACATCAGTTTGAAATACCACGAAGCACCATAATGGGTTATTAACGTTTCTGTAAACGCTAGATAAATCGAACTTTAACGAGTTTCCAGTAACGTTCCTAACTATGCATTGCCAACTTTTAAATTGGAGTTGATACGGAGTGCTTCTCAAATCTGTGATCAAATTAACTTTTGCTTCATTCGTGTATTCAATCACCGGAACTCTCAAAACGAAAGACTTAATTTCTACAACACCTTCATTAGGAATAGGAGATTCTCTATCTTTTTTCCATCTAAAAATAATATTATTATCGCTGTTTCTCACAAAAGTTATTTCAAAACCTCCCTTGAAAATTGGAACTGTTAAATCTTTGAAAAAACCCAAACCTAAGTCACCAAGGTAACCAACAGCATTGAAATTCCCTCCTCCGATAACTATTGAGTTGAATCCTGAATTCATACCTTGTCCGTTATAATCTTTTGGACATTCTTGAGTAGCAAAACCTTCCACCAAGCCACAAATGCCCGGATTTTCAATTTCATCTACTATCACATTGTGTTTTTTCACTTCTATACTCGAAAACATATGACCTACGAAATTATCTACCAACTTAACAGTATCTAAACCTGAATACTCCTTGGTTGGATCTTTTGACTTTAGAACTCCCTCCACGTTATATTGTATATCTTTAGACAGAAAATCGTCGCTTAAATCTATTTTGAAAATTGTTCTTTTATTCTCTGCATTTAAATTCTGAGTTGAAGTTGGATTAATGGTACGAAATTGCTTTCGCACAATAAAGTCTTGATATTTATCAAATACCTTTTTAGTTTGATGCATACTTTATTATAGTAAATATAATTTTTTTTTTTTTTAGACCCGGTAATTTACCGGGTCTAAAAGTTTTAAAAATTTCTTTTAACGTGAACAGTATAATTTTTATTTACTATGAAAAAATTAATTACTTTTCAGCAACAAGTAAGCTTTAATATCGTTGAATCGAATGGGTTCGTTATTTCCCGTGGTCGTTGACAATTTTATCATATTTATTTCTTTCAGTCCTTTTCTTAGTGGAATGAAAACTACTTTCTTTGGTTTTTCCGTGTAAATAGTATTAGGTGACAGTGGTTTCTCTATGAAAGAAACGTGTAATAACTCATGTTCATCGTGCAAAAGTGGGTGTTTCTCGTGATTAGTAAAGCTGTATTCCGTAATGTTGCAATGCCATTCGATTATTTTGCTCGAAAATACGAGTTGAGTAGCATTGTTATTTGACACGTAGTTGGTGTTCTTTTTGAATGAATTATCGGAACAAGTTCTCAATTGGAATATGTCACAAAAGTTACCTTCATTTATAATTTTCATATCCATGGGGAAGTTAGCAGCAATTCTGTAACTATCGTCAGTTAGGTGTTCGAGATTGAATTTCAAATTATTCGGATTAACTTTCTGTATATCTTTCTGTATATCTTTCTGTATATCTTTCTGTATATCTTTCTGTATATCTTTCTGCATATCTTTTTGTGTATCTTTTTGTGTATCTTTTTGTTTATCTTTTTGTTTATCTTTTGATATTTCTACCGTCTGGTTTTCGAGCTTTTTCAAAGTATCTATTTTCGCTAACAAAATACTTTGAAAACTAGTCAAATGACTAATCAACTCGGATTTGAACGAACTCATTGTGTATTCACCATTAAGTTCATGCACATCATCGTAAGTTTCATCGGGGAAAGGAAATGTGAATGAAAACTTGAAGTTTTTTATCTCAAACGTTTTCCTAGTTGTAAACATCAATGCTGACATGCCCAACTGATACTCTTTATTCGGATCGAGTGGAATCGGTTCCTCAAACCATATTGTATCTCCTGAAATTTTTATAAACATTATTTATTATATAATATATAATAAATAAAATGAGTCATGAATACAATATTGATCCTCATCCATTTGAATCAAACAAAGTTCATAATGGATTACTACCGCTTCCTCTTCGATGTTTAATAGTTGGAACAAGCGGATGTGGAAAAACCACTCTATTGTACAACCTGATTACTAAACCATGGGGAATTCCCCATGACAATCTCTACATATGTTCCACAACTTTAGAACAAGAATTTTATAAAGGCTTGAGAAAAAATAGTGAAAAAATAGAGGCTAAATTTGAAATGAAAATAGTGCATTTTTACGATAGTTGCGACGAACTAATTGTACTAGATGAATGCCTACCAAACAGTCTTGTAGTTTTCGATGATTGTGTTAATGTTGAACATCAACGAGTTATAAAAGATTATTACGCGAAAGGGCGTCACAGGAATATTTCTTGCATTTATCTAACTCAATCATTCACTAAAGTTGATAGACAGTTGATTAGAGGCAATCTGAATTTCCTGTGTATTTTCAAGCAAGATCCAGATTACATGAAAGTGATTTACGATAAGTATGCTGGAACGGATTTTACTTTCAAACGATTCAAAGAAATATACAACGAATGTTGGGACGATGATTTTGGATTTCTAACGATAAACCTAACAAAACAATTAAAAGACGGTCGATACATGAAAAAGTTTGAGAAAACGTTTCTCGAGTCGGTGAATAAACGGTCAAAAACACCGTTAAACGATCAAAATAACCGTTAAAATAACCGTTAAAATAACCGTTAAAATAACCGTTAAATTTGGATTTAAATATTCGACAAAAAAAAAAAAAATTTTTTTTTACTATAATAAATGTCTACTGAAAAACATTTAGAAAAATTTTTGTTGAAAAAATGTAAGGAAATTAAAAAAAAGATTGAAACTCGTGATGATTCAGAAACTAGTAATCAACCTGATGATTCAGAACCAGAAAATAGAATTTTCCTGAAAAAACCTAAAAAAGAAATGACTGTCAAGGAAGCTAACGAAATTCAAAAACAAGAACAAGAGTTGAGACGTGCTTTCCGAGAAGCTAGAGTAGATAAGTTTAACGAAAGAGAAACTCGTAATCAACCTGATGATTCAGAACCAGAAAATAGAATTTTCCTGAAAAAACCTAAAAAAGAAATGACTGTCAAGGAAGCTAACGAAATTCAAAAACAAGAACAAGAGTTGAGACGTGCTTTCCGAGAAGCTAGAGTAGATAAGTTTAACGAAAGAGAAACTCAAGAAAAGATGTTTGCACCCATCACTGAAAAAGTAGTTGAAGTAATAAATGCTGTGAAACAAGCTGATGAAGACATCATAAAGAAACTAGAAATTGTTCCCTACAAGCCAACTAGTTCTCCTAGAAAGAAAGTTGTAACTTTTGGACCAACTAATACTTTTGACATTAATCCAAACGAAGGAGCTTCTGCACTAGTTGATACTGCGTCAGATGATACCGTAGTAAACACGAGAAGTAGCTTATCAAGCATCATGGATATGGTAGATCGGAATGAAACCCCATCGAATAGCGTTGGTCCGAAAGGAATTGGTCCTATTGCGAGACTTTACATCAGACAGGATGATAAACAATTTGGTATATGGGGAAAAGAGGACAAAATTTACATCGGAGACCAACAAATTCAAGTAAATGGAGATGCAATCGTTATTCAAAATGAAACTTACAAAGGAACTCACGGATTATGGCGTTTGTTAACTGATCCTCTAGGACCTGATCCTGATAAATACACTAAAGAGGATTTGAAAGTTTACAAGAAAATTCTCATTCAAACGAACTCTCTATACCAAAAGAACGATCCAACTACCAATAAAGTAAAGTCTAGTACGGGGAAAAAATGGAAAGATTTGATCGCACCTATTTGGAAAGAAATCAAAGCAAGTAAAGTTGGTTCGGGTTTGATAGAATATTCTGAAAATCCAGTGGAATTTAAATACATTGACAACCTCCAACAGCTGCTACAGCGTTTGTTCTATTTGCACGCACAAGAACGAGCTGGTAATAACAATTTTCACAATGAAAAATTAGGAATTGTAAAGTTTATAAGCGATCAGTTGGAAAAAAACATAGATAATCCCAAAGGAATAGAATATCTGATGAAAGTTGTAAACAGTTTGCCGAAAGGAATTATTAAAAGTGGATCCGGAGTTTTAAATACTTTGCTGAATAAACTAGATGGTTTCGTACCTGAAATGCATTTACCCGGATACAACTATTGTGGTCCATTTACAAAACTAGATGAACGATTGAAAAGAGGAGATCCTGGAATTAATAAATTGGACGAAGGTTGTAAGCAACATGATATATTTTACAGAGATCACACAGGTACGAAAGAAAGACACATAGCGGATAAAGCACTGGAAAAAGTGGCAAAAGAAAGAATGTACGCTAGTGATGCAAGTTGGAAAGAAAAAACAGCTGCAGCTGTAGTGAGAGGTGCAATGAAAGGTAAACAGGCTTTTGGTATGGGAGTTGCAAAGAAAGGTAAACAAGTTGCAAAGAAATGTAAACAATCCTTTGGTGAGGAAGTTACAATGAGTAAACGATCCTTTGGTATGAGAGTTCGTTATTAAAAAAATTTACTATAATAAATAACTATGATTACGAAAAAAATAGATTTAACCGAAAATCAACTAACCAAAATGCGAGCCGCTTACAAGAAGCGCAGAAGTGTTACAATTCTTTTGACAGCGAAACAAATTTCAGGAAACGGAAAACATAAAATCAAACTGTGGGAAACTCAATCAAAAGCATTTGAAAAAGCGAGAGGAGAAAAGAAAGGAATTACGTTAACTTTGGATTACGAACAACTACAATTGAATCACACGGGCGGATTCTTACCATTGTTGTTTGCAGGAATTGGTGCTCTTGGGGCATTATTGGGTGGTGGAGCTGCAGTAGCTTCTAGCGTTATTGATTCTAAGCATAAATCTGCTGAAGAAGCAGAAATCAAACGCCATAACTTGGAAATGGAGAGATTAGCACAAAATGCAAAAAGTTTAAGTATTGGGTCCGGTTTAAAAAAACGAAAAAAACGGAAAACTACCAACCTTTGAGTAATTTAGATTTACATCGTTTCGCGAAAAATTTTAAAATAAAACATTTCCGAGGTATTTTCATGAAAGATGAACTTCCTGATCGATCTAAACCCGTTGAATGTGGAATAATTAATTTAGAAAATTCTTATCAAAATGGTAGTCACTGGACTTGTTATTTTAAAAAATCCGAAAAAGAAAAATATTATTTCGATTCCTATGGAAACGCACCACCTCCTAAAGAGTTGGTAAAATACTTGGAAAATAAACATATTTTTTACAATTCCGAACAAATTCAAAAGTATAATGATCCTCCAATTTGTGGACATCTGTCTTTGATAGTGTTAAAAGAACTTTCAAACGGAAAAGATTATGAAACTGTTTTAAAAACATGCAGAGGGAAATTGAATTCTGAAAAAATCTTAGTATAATATTGTTGTTTTAATGGAAAATTTCCATTAAAACGTTTTTATTAAACAAACTTGATGTTATACATGTCTCTCCCATTTATTGATTTGGTGATTCCATGGTACACTAAGCAAACACCGTACTCAACTAGAGCTTGGAGTTCATTTTTATCAAATTTTTGAATACATCTTTCTGGTATGAACACTCTAAATTCTCCTAGATTGGCTATAACAGCCTCCCACGAGTATTTCGTTGACACAAATTCAAAGTTTATAATTTTGTAAGGTTTTCCGATTTCTAGTTCAGAAAGCTTGTTTGTGTTGTTTTCAAAATTAATTTTTTTCAATAGCTGCTCCCTATTCATTTCTATTTATTTATTATAGAATATATTCTTTTAACTAGCCTTCCATCTTTAAATCACCGGGTCTCCTATTAAGGCAAATACAAGTCAATTTGATTTTTAACAGTAAATAAGTAGGACCCGTCGATTCGACGGGGGGGTCCGATGAAAAGGCAAATACAAGTCGAGAACATTTAAAGAATATTTTTTAAAACTCTTAAAGTGGGTGGCCAAATTGGCCACCCTCTTTAACGTTAAAGTCGAATACAAGTCGATAACATTTAAAAATTTCTTTTAAAACTCTTAAAGTGGGGGAGCGATTCGCTCCCCCTGTTTTAACGTAAGAAAGCTCATAATTTTAGAGCCGACGCTCACATGTGAGCCGCGGCTTGAATTCCAGCCGCGGCTTTTTCATTTCATACGAAATTTTATGGCTCACATGTGAGCCGCAAAATTTGATCTCGGTTAACAATAACGAAACTACCACAAACTTGATGTTATGCATGTATTTTTTTCATTTTTTTGATTTGGTGATTCCATAGTAAACTAAACAACCACCGTGCTAGTTAAAAGGATCTCTACTATAATAGACAAAAGAAAAAGGTGAGGGCGATTCGCCCTCACCTTTAAGAATTCAAAAAAAAAAAAAAAATGAGGGGCTAGTTAAAAGAATATATTCTATAATAAAATGTATGATGCGAGAAGACATTGTGAAAAGTGCGATGTTAGCACTACTTATAAAAATTGGGCTAGACACCTAAAGTCTAAGCGCCATGAAAAAAACGACCCGGACCGGACAATGACTATCAGAAAACCTAGGAAAGCGAAACCTGTATTTGTAAATCCGAGGAAATTACACAAAGTATTTAATTTTAGTGAAAAAATATTTGAAAAAGTATTTGAAAAAAGCAAAGAATCTAGGAAAGCGAAACCTGTATTTGTAAATCCGAGGAAATTGCACAAAGTATTTAATTTTAGTGAAAAAATATTTGAAAAAAGCAAAGAACCGAGAACTGAAGTTGGAGAAAAGGAAACTGCATTTAAATCTAGATTAGTGACTTACAATATTAAAAATACGAAAGGATTTAAAGATGCTTACAAATTTCTTGACAGTATTAAAAAAATCGTAACTGGTTTAATCAACATGAAACTTAGAGAAATGAAACTAAAAGTTAATGTAGTTTTAATCGCAGAATTTAAAAAAGGGACTAACGAAAATAATATGGAGTATCATGAACTCAATTTCAAAACTAAAAACGTAATAATATTGCAGTCAGCAGAAGTACCAAATTGTTACGAGGAAATGAAACAGAAAATTCTAAATGAAATGGAAACGTTCGAAATAAAAGGATCTCAATGGCAACTTCACAAAATCAAGCATTTAGAACTGAACGTTAACAAGTACACTCCTTTGAGAGGATCGTCTTACATCCCACTCCCTAATTTTCTACAATATAGGAAAGCAATTATAAATGTGAAAAATGACGATAATAAATGTTTCCTTTGGTCTGTTCTGTCTGCACTTCATCCAGCTGACCACCATTCTGATAGAATAGGAAATTACATAACATGGGAACATGAGTTTGATGAAGCGTTGAAAGATATCAGTTTTCCTATGAAACTTACGAGTATAAAATTGTTTGAGAAAAGAACTGGGATTTCCATAAACGTTTACTGTCTGGATGAAAAAAATATTATAATACCCTTGGAAATAACGAAAGAGGAAAAGGAAAGGCACATTGACTTGTTTTACTTGAAAAACGAGGAAACTGAACATTATTGTTGGATCAAGGACTTATGGAAACTTGTTGGTCATAGTCAGCTAACAAAAGATCACAAACGAAGGTACTTGTGTAAAATGTGCTTGAATAGCTTTGGAACTCAGTTCAAATTAAACGAACATAAAGAATATTGTGGAGCTCATAAAGCTGTTAAAGTAGAACTACCAGAACCTTACGATAATGTTTTACAATTTGAAAATTATAAACGCTCCATGAAAGTACCATTCGTTATCTACTCGGACTTTGAAAGTTTTCTAAGCAAACTTCAAACTTGTCAACCTGATGAAACTAAGACGTTCACTAATAAAATTCAAAAACACGAAGCTAGCAGTTTTTCATATTACATAAAGTATTCCAACGGATATTATAAACCTCCAGTCGAATATTCTGGTCCAGATTGTCCAAAAGTATTTTATCAGAAACTGAAAGAGGAAGTTTTACACATTGCTAAGGAATATTACGATAAAATTGTACCCATGAAACCATTGACAAACGAACAGGAACAGGAATTCAAAAATGCTAAATCTTGTCACATTTGTGAGAGAGGTTTTAACGAATTGCCTCCAATGTTAGAAAAGAAACTTGATGTAATGAGAAAAACAATTCAACACTTTATTGATAAAAATAATGACAATCAAGCAGATATATATATTGAAGAATTAGAAGTTTTTAAGTCAAATATACCTGATAATTGTATAAAAGTAAAAGATCATGATCATTTGTCAGGAGAATTTAGAGGTACCGCCCATTCTCTGTGTAATTTGGAGTATCAATGTCCGAGATTCGTACCTGTATTTTTCCACAACCTGGCTGGGTACGATGCCCACTTATTTATAAAACAACTCGGAGAGGATGAAGGGGAAATACGATTGATTCCAAATACTGAGGAAAAGTACATTTCGTTTTCAAAGATTCTTAGGTACGACTCTGGAAAATTTAATGAGAAAGGAAACAAAGTAATGAATAAAATTGAAATAAGGTTCGTGGATTCGTACAAATTTCTAGCAAGCTCTTTGGAAAAACTAGTGGGAAATTTAACGAAAGATCAATTTAAGGAACTGGTAAAACATTTTGGAACAGAGAACTTGGAGTTGATGACAAGGAAACTAGCTTACCCATATGAGTACATGGATAGTTCGGAAAGGTACGATGAAACCTGTTTGCCACCTATAGAGAAATTTTACAGCCATCTAAATAAACAAAATGTAAAAGAAAACGAATATAAAAATGCACAAGAAGTTTGGGAAAAATTCGGTATTAAAAACATGTGGGAATTCACCGCGCTTTACAACAAAAGTGACATCTTACTGCTTGCAGATGTAATGGAAAATTTCAGAGATATTTCCCTGAAAACGTACAAACTAGATCCTGCATGGTACTACACAACACCTGGATTCTCATGGGATTGTATGTTGAAAATGACAAAAGTTAAATTGGAACTGTTGACCGATTATAATAAAATTTTAATGATAGAAAAAGGAATTCGCGGTGGAATATCTCAATGTAGTAACAGGTACGCGAAAGCAAACAATAAGTACATGGGTGAACAATATGACCCATCTAAACCTTCGAGTTACATAGCGTACGTAGACGCTAACAATCTTTATGGATGGGCAATGTCCAAATACTTACCATCTGGTGGTTTTAAATGGGTAGAGAACTTGTACAATTTAGATATGGATAATTTAGATGTTGAAAATATAAGTGATGAGTCTCCCAAAGGTTATTTTCTGGAAGTTGACTTGGAATATCCTAAAGAACTACACGATTTACACTCGGATCTACCACTTGCACCGGAAAACAGGATTGGAAATACAAAATTACCTAAACTGATGACAACTTTGTACAACAAAGATAGATACGTTTTGCACTACAGGAATTTGAAACAGTGTCTGAGCATGGGGATGAAACTAAAGAAAATACACAAAGTTCTGGAGTTTGATCAATCGGATTGGTTGAAAGTGTACATTGACTTCAACACGGAACTGAGAACGAAAGCGAAAAATGATTTTGAAAAGGAATTTTTCAAATTGATGAACAACAGTGTATTCGGAAAAACGATGGAAAATATCAGGCAAAGAATCGATATCAAATTATGTTCAAACGGAAAGAAACTGGAATTATTGATAGCAAAACCTACTTTTGATCGTAGAACGATATTCACTGAAAACTTAGCAGCAGTTCACATGAAAAAGACCAAAATTCTTTTCAATAAACCCATCTACATCGGAATGAGTATTTTGGACATTTCAAAAACTCTAATGTACGATTTTTATTACAACACGATAAAGAAACAATACGGAGAAAATGTCAAATTGATGTACTGTGACACGGACAGTCTGATCATGGATATAAAGACTGAAGACTTTTACTCGAATATTAAAAACAACATGATTGATCAGTTTGATACATCCGATTATCCGAAAGAAAATGTCTACGGTATACCTCAAGTGAACAAGAAAGTACTTGGAAAATTCAAAGATGAAATGAGCGGAAAAGTAATGGAGGAATTTGTCGGACTAAGATCGAAACTTTACGCACACAAAACGTTCGAGAATCAAAAAGAAACAAAGAAAGCGAAAGGGATCAAGAAAAACGTTATTGAACAGGACATTAAATTCAATGATTTCAAAGAATGTCTGTTGACCAAGAAACCGATCTACAAAACGCAAATGATGTTCAGAACAAACAAGCACGATATTTATACCATTAAACAGAACAAGAAAGCGCTCAGTGCCTACGATGATAAAAGGCATATTCTGGAAAATGGTATGGATACTCTTGCTTGGGGACATCATAAAATTGGAATAGGAAAAGAAAATTTCGTAGATCATCTGAAGGAGCTTATGAAAACACAAAACGAGAAAGAAAATGGAATTATAGGTAGGATTAAAGTAAATACTAAATTATAATTTTTATAAGGGATTCTTATAAAAACCTAATATTTTTCCATCTCCTCTTCCATCTCCTTTTCCATCTCTCCTCTTACTACAGATTCTCTTACAAATGTAAATATACTGTGCACACTTTTTAGCATATTTTGATTATCCTCTTCGATGCATTCAAAACAAATATTACCATTTAGTACTCTAACACCACAATTTTTGCAAACGTTAATATTTTTGAAAGGAGTAAAATTTAGAATGTTTTCAGTTAGTTTATTTTTTCCATTGAGAAAGTTACGTTTCACAGTTGCTAAATCCAAAAACTTATGATACTTCCTCACGAAATAATCAGTCAGTTCTCCAGATTTAGATACTGCCTGCCACTCGCTCTTGGAAAGACAATTTCCATCTTCGAGTTCTCTTAACGCTTTAAAGTATTCCATTTTATTTATAGTAGAGATCCTTTTAACTTACCCCTCAGAATACTACGAACTGACGGAGTTGCAAAAGGTGAATACGAAATCAAGGTAATATTATATCGATAATATTACCATCGTCCACAATTATATTTTTATCTGGGATCATCTTTAAAAAAATCTTTACGTTCAACTCTTGTAGAAATTTCTTATCTCGATTATTACGAATAACGTAATTCTCCAACATATTTTCTTTGATATTTTTCCTTTTATATTTCACGCCTTTTTTCGGAGATACTGGTATTGTTTTCTTAACGGTATTTACGAATTTTTCAACCCCTACATTTTTAAACTGTGTTTTAAAATTTGCAATTTTATCAGCTGAGATTTCTCCGTATACTAGTTGCTCAATAAACCTGTATACTTTCATATCTCTATCTCTATCGATATACGCGAAACATTCAATGAATTCGATATGCTTAAGTGAAAATTGTAAAAATGGATGAGACATTTTTATTTTTATTGGAGAGATCCTTTTAACATACCCCCCAAAAAGTCACTGGTTCTGATGTTTTGTGATAAAAAATGTGTTCTGATGTTTTGTGTTGAAAAATTTTATCAAGGGTCTAACAGAAAAGCATTTTCAACAGGATTTAACAGAAAAGCATTTTTAACAGGGTTTAGCACAAAATCAGTTTTAACAGAGATTGAAGTCGGAATCATTTTTATCAGAGATTTAACAGAAAAGCATTTTCAACAGAGATTGAAGTCGGTGGTCCAGGATGAATATTCGGATACTACTTATATATATATATATATATATATATATATATATATATGTGTGTGTGTGTGTGTGTGTGTGTGTGTGTGTGTGTGTGTGTGTGTGTGTGTGTGTGTGTGTGTGTGTGTGTGTGTGTGTGTGTGTGTCTGTGTGTGTGTCATTAATAATTTCCCAAAAATCTCTAAAAACTGCAAAAAAGCTAAAAATCCAACATCTTTTTTGAAAAAGGCAGAATGTTATTCAGGAGTTTTTTCGCCATCCAATTGGTAGTGAGCAATATCATTTTACTTAAAGTCCTGAATTTTCAAAACAATTTAACATAATATATAGTACGATAATAAGTATACGAAAATTCGCTCATTCGATCTTGCTGCATGACTGGAACTTTTTATTATTATTTTTTTTAAATTAAACTCCAACGTTTCCCCCCCCCCCCCTCCCCAGGAACTGGCGGTTCTCCAGGGCGTCTTGTTATAACCTGAACTGTCCAAATAAAGAAACGTTACAATAAGTCTGGACCTACGACCCTATTGTTACACTTCACTGATTTACCTGTGAAGATGACTGTGGTTAGAAATCCTTTTTCACTTATGGTTAGATGGAGATCGCAGTCTGTCGCTGGTGCAATTAATGATGTCACAATCGTTAAGATAACGCTAGCACAAACATTAATGCCTGCAGTAAAGATGACTAAATAGCTGTACCATCCAAATCCTGAAAGTCAAGTAGATCTGGTTAATAATAGTTTTTTATTTTTACAATTGAAACATTATTTTGGTGGTGTGGTTAATTTAAAACGTAAAATAATAACCACCATTGTGCTGACATTTAGATTCTTTGTTTTTCAGAATATACCAAAAAATACTTCATGAGTGCAGCATCATAATATATCTGAGTGTATGCAATCAAGATAGGTACATTAGTCGAATTATAGTTAGAAGTTACGTACATATTAGTGACATTAATTATTTAAAAACAATAATAGGTAATCAATTCAGTAGGTATATGTGATTGAATTCTTTTTGTCAACGTATTATGGTTTCTTATTTTTTCTCAATCCTATTGGTTTGGTATGGTACCTTTAGATTTATAATTTTAACAACACTTTTTCGGTTGAGGGGTATTTTTAATGAAATTCCAGGGCCTGAAATCCTAGGTATATCAAACACAGGTACCTACTTAGATGCATGTAGCTATTTCGCTTGTGATATTATAAAGGTTTTTGAAAGGGCCATACTTAGATTAATCTACATGAATTTGCAAGGAGTATGGATTGGGTAGGTAATCAATTCAATCAATGGGAAATGAAAGGTTTATGCTTTAAGAACGAATTTGATAGAAGATAGTGTTTTTTATGGGATCCTGATTGAAGGTACCATCTGTGAGTGCTTTGGTGAACTGCAGTAACTCCTAGGAGTGTCGTAGAGGTACCGCCATGGTCTTTTGTAGTATCCATGCGTCACAAGGTTTAACACAGGAGTGAGCCTTCCTTGGTTTGGGGAAAACGTTCTACAATTCAACCCCAATGGGCTGGAGAAACCAAGTCTTTTTTCTGGGTTCAGATGGGATGAAATACACGCCTACTGCACACAACGGACTCGCTCATGCAGGTACCTACCTATACTGCCAGAGAGCAGGCCTTAAAAAAAGGCTGGGTAGCAGTAGATACTTTCAGAGTTGTTCAGAGGGTTTTTTTTAAAATAATAATAATATATACCTGTATAGTACATACACGTTGTGTATTTTCAATTTCGGGATATTTTTATCACAATAATGTTTTACTTACCAACGATGTCTAGCGCTTCTTCAAGGGGTATTCCATTTGAACTTGTGTTCATGGTCGATTCTTTTCCTACAAACAAACCATAAACTTCAATGTCATTTAAAAAATAACAATTGTTTCTCAATAGTAGCTACTTACGATCCGTTCAAGATAAAATGGAGATTAACCCACGCTATCATACATTTATAATGAATGTTCTGCACTAGGACGATGAAATAAAGACGTAATTGCGTTTCTTTGTAAAACGAAGGTTTTACTATCAATACCTACGTAAGTAGAATCGGAGGTTCCCAATTTTCGAGTCAAACTTCAAAACCTGCAGTCTACCAGAAAGAGGTGTGGAAAACCTGCAGCCAACCCAAATTATTATGAAACATAATTTTATGAAAACAAAAATTCGGAAAATTCGGGAAAATGGTCGGAAAAACCCCAAAAAAACTGGAATTTAAACTTCAAAACCTGCAGTCAACCAGAAAGAGGTGTGGAAAACCTGAAGTCAACCCGGACTATTATTAGGGAGGACGAGCTTAACATTTTATGAAAAAAAAAATTCCGGAAAAGTCGAGAAAATAGTGGGAAAAACCCCAAAAAACTTGAAATCTAAACTTCAAAACCTGCAGTCAACCAGAAAGAGGTGTGGAAAACCTGCAGTCAACCCGGATTATTATTCGAGAGGACGAGCATAACATTTAATGATTAAAAAATTTCGGGAAAATCGGAAAAATGGTTGAGAAAACCCCAAAAAACTGAGATTTTAAACTTCAAAACCTGCAGTCAACCAGGAAGAGGTGTGGGAAACCTGCGGTCAACCCGGATTATTATTCGGGAAGGCGAGCTTAACATTTTATGAAAGAAAATTTTCGGAAAATAAGGGAAAATGGTCGGAAAATCCCAAAAAAACTGAAATTTTAAATTTCAAAACCGGCAGCCAACCAAAAAGAGGTGAGGAAAACGAGCAGTCAACCCGGATTATTATTCGGAAGGACGAGCTTAACATTTAAACATTTTATGAAAAAAAAATTCGGAAAATTCGGGAAAATTGTCGGAAAAACCCCCAAAAGTGGAATTTTAAACTTCAAAACCTGCAGTAAACCAGAAAGAGGCGTGGAAAACCTGCAGTCAACCCGGATTATTATTCGGGAGGACAAACTTAACATTGTATGAAAAAAAAGGAAAAGTCGGGAAAATTGTCGGAAAAACCCCCAAAAGTGGAATTTTAAACTTCAAAACCTGCAGTAAACCAGAAAGAGGTGTGGAAAACCTGCAGTCAACCAGAAAGAGGTGTGGAAAACCTGCAGCCAACCCGGATTAATATTCGGGATGACGAGCTTAACATTTTATGA
Source organism: Adelphocoris suturalis (assembly GCA_030762985.1). Classification (NCBI taxonomy): domain Eukaryota; kingdom Metazoa; phylum Arthropoda; class Insecta; order Hemiptera; family Miridae; genus Adelphocoris; species Adelphocoris suturalis. Next base: position 19,832,538 of record CM061041.1, on the reverse strand, counting down.
AAATTTTTTGGAAAAGTTGGGAAAACGGTCGGAAAAACCCCCAAAAAACTGAGATTTTAAACTTCAAAACCTGCAGTCAACAAGAAAGAGGTTTGGAAAACCTGCAGTCCAAGCTACTCATAAAAGGTGTGAAATGGCTTTCCGAAATTTAGGTTACAGAAACTTTTCGGTTTCTATGAATTGTCTTATTCTTACAATACAAAGTGGACAATGGTTTTCTGGTAGGTAGCATAACAATTTATTAGTAATTTTCAACTAGATTCAACAAGAAATGAGCAAGTACGAGTCTTAGAGGTGATCAGCAAGGACGCTTTGACATGTTTAGTGGTGGCGGGATTGTGCCTTCACAATTGCTGCATTTCCCCTTTAGTAAACCTGACAATGGGTACGCACTCCTCCCGCTATGCCCGCTCATACCGATCTATATTCAAACCAAACTCTACGTTCCCTTTTTACCCTTTCTTTTCCATCTCAACGTCAATTACTAATGGTCGAAATAATCATAAATACTATTTAGTTTGTTGAATTAAGTGCATGAATAATTGTGTTCCATAAATATATAAACCTCATTTTCTGGAATATTATAATTAGATACTTTTTGTACACTTTGTAAGCAACCCTCACTAAGTGCAATAAGATCTGGTTTCCAAGAACTGATTTTTTTTTAAGTTCCTGTCAAGCAGAATGACATATTTATGTCAACTTCTTTCGAACTGTGAGTAGGTACCTACCTACTTTATGTGTACAAGAATCTTTAACATCAAATGATGGCAAACTAAACTAGTAGGCAAACACTAATTTGCTATAGAAACCAATTTTAGGACTTTTAACATAATCCAAGAAATCCTTTAATGAAATTCAAGTAGATAAGTTTTTAGAACAATTTCGTGAACGAATTTCTGAATGTTCTATCTAGTTCATAAGTAAACATTTTTTCCGAATATAATAACCTGCAAAAATAAATGAATGTCAAAATTTTAAAGTTATTTTTGAAGGAAATTGAGCTATTGCACTGACTCCGAAAATTCTAGAATTAAAAATTCCCAAAATTTTCTTAATGGAACTCCCTGAATTTTAACGCTACCTACGTAGATTAATGGGCCACTCCACATATTGTATTTATAGTAATTTTAGTCACAGTCTGTTGTAGCCGTGAGGGTGAGATGACCCGTGGCAACTGCCAAGGTGAATGCTCATTCCTGGCTGTTGGGAAAGCAATGTCGGAGCAGGTGGCATCCCAAACCAAAGGTAACCCATTTTTCCATGATCGGCATGCCTACAGATCACTTCCCACCATTATATTTACAAATGTTACGAGAAGTAGGTATAACTTTTTAAGCTATTCAATTGAATATATGTAATATCAATGTAATATATGTGGCATCAAGATACTTAAAGTACCTATGTATCAAAAATAATTTGCAGTAGGTATATCGTCAATGTACTTACTAAATTTTATATTACAGGAACTTCAGGTCTTCTAAAGGGGCGATTTCCTACCTGCCAAATATCGGTGCCGAATTCGGTTGCAGGTTTTTGTTTATCGAACTGCATTTTTGGCATCTGCGATTGTAGTTACAATTCGCACAACACTTTTTTCTCACTGCGCGGTGCGGGAAAGACTGCTCTGGGAGCAGTCGACGTTCACTCCCAGCCGAAATCGGCAGTTAACAGGCCAACTAAGTTCCCATTTATTTATTCTTTAAAGAAAATTTCTTAATAAACCTCAACTGATCATTGATGCTTTCACCTATGAAGAAGAAGAAGAAGAAGAAGAAGAAGAAGAAGAAGAAAAATTACATTATTGAAAAATAAGATACATCTAGTAAATAGAAAAATAAATAAACTTTCGTAAGTAATAATAGGCTTAGCCTAAGGCTGTCTGCCGAAGTTGGCACAAATGAGTTGCTCAAGTTTTGCATTTATAATAATATTCTAATACAAAAAATATGCAATGATACATGTCATGTTTTGCATTAGTGAATTTATAATATGGAAGAATTGTTAAATACATAAATCATAACATTTTTAGTTGAAATTAAAGATTTATCTCCTCACCAGTTGAATTCGTCAACCAGAACCTTACGGTACGACCACGCATCACGGCTAAAGTTCGCCAGTCTTTCCCAGCTAGCCCTATCTTCAAGGAGTGTCACAAAATCATTTTCAACAATAGCACGAACACCAAAATACTTGACCCTGTATTCTATAAGAATTGGGCAAACAGCGATAAAGTGGAATATATCCTCCTTTTCCCCGTAGTTACAGAGAGAGCAGTCTACCCGCTCCCTTTCCCAGCCAGGACGGTAGTTTAGGGCAAGCATTTCACTACGAATTTTCATGATCCATCTTATGATCGGCAAAGAAGGACTCGAATCATGCGGTGGATTCAACAGCTCAGCAACCGGCAATGAGTGGTCCAACAGCGACCCCCACCTGCGGGAGGAAGAGGACGACGCCTGAGACAGCCATCTGGTTCTATATTCAACTTTCATTTTCTCAATCAGATTCTCACTAAGCTCCAGAGAAACAGACCCATCATCCCCAAAGAGAGGGCAACCGTACCTCTCCTCCAAATCCCGCCAAGCACAGTGCCATGAGATCCCCAGTGCACGTACCTCCTCCGCCACCAACCTCGGGAACCTGCAAGTGGGCATCTGCTTTCACCTATGTGATACTTCCTCAGGAGGCAGTTATATTCTCTCACTATCATGCATTTAAACCAAATTAGGATAAATAAAAACAACCTAGGACTTATTTAACAAAGATTTTATTTATTCACACTATCGTAACAGTATCACAGTCAAGTAGAATAAGTGCTAGCGTTCCGATCAATTAAGTGAAACGAATCCTCGCAATTCTTTCTTGTTACAATATAGTTTCAATTCAAATACACGTTTCTTCTTTTGACCACCCATTTTTATCTTTGAGTATTGATAAGATTGAGATCTATTGGGCATGGAAAGTTGAAATACGCGTGCCGTTGGTTACCTGAATGTATCTCAATCCACTGGCAAGAGAATATAAACACACTGGCAGTAACACTGAGTCGGGTTTTCCAATATATGTAGGTAGGTACTTTTAGTTCAAGTTTTGAAAAAAGTGCGATTCTGTGTGAACACGATTACCAACATTTAAACAAAAGTAAAGTGTGGAAATAGCCATTCATCTAATTTATATTAAACAATTGCCATCTGCCATTGCCATTTTCGTCATTATTGTCTGCATCATTCTTGATCTACATTTTCTCCTTGTTTCAGCCCTTCCTCTTGGTTGGTGTGAGCAGCGTAATAACGCCAATACCTTCAACAGTAGACAGGTAGAATTAATTCAAACTGAAATTTTAACCAGATTAGAATGTAAATCAATAAAATTCATCATTAAAAAACTCACCAATCACAAATGCGCCTAGACCCCAATATGATATGTCGCAGTAATTTTCCTGCATCAACCCAATTATTTGAGTTCCCACAGTTGCGGCTAACCTTCCACAAACCATACATATGCAACTAGCAGTTGACCTATAAAAGAAAAATATAGGTAATGAAATGTTGAAGCTAGTTTAAGACAAATTGTGTAATTCTAATGTGAAGCAGGAATTTAAGGTTATTTTTAATGTCTTATGTTTTAATTCTTTCTAGTAATTAATGAATGTCCAAACCTGACAGATGTGGGGAAAAACTCAATCAGGATTCCTATGCACATTGGCAGCGAGGCTGCTAGCAGCACTCCTGATCCAACCATGCATACTATTGTAATCCACATATTTGTGGTTAACGTCATTCCGAAAATTAAACCAGCGACTATAAAGGTGTAGGAAACTGAAAAAGAAACGAAAAAGTTTGCAGGAATGGGATTGGGTCTTACAATAAACAGTGCCTAAGTGGTAATACTAGTAGGTATGCAATGAATTTAACAACCATTCGAAGATAATCCAAATGATCAATCGAATGGTTGGTAAATGATTGATCTGGTTCTGATTCTGGTTCTAACTCACGAAAATTACAAAGATTAAAAATGTTAAACCCTGTTCCCTCGACGCAGAGCTTGACGGGTCTTGCTCAAAACTTGTTGAGCCATATGACACGGGAACGGGTATGCTTGAGGGAATTCTAGGGATTTCATTGGCTCAGCTCGTCTAGGCTGAACCCTTCCCGTGAAATGTTGGTGAATGCATGAGCATCAAAGGGATCCATTGTGGCTCATGTACGTGTTCCCACGGTGCCTGGTGATATGTGAAGTTTCGATTGTATTTTTTGAGTTTTTCAGTTTGGTGTATTTTTGAGTTGGTTGAGAAGAAAATGGGGCAGAAAAGAAGGGTGGAGTCCCACAGCTCATGCCAAGTCCTCCTCACTGTTCGATGCATGGACTGGGAGTAAGCTCGAGTTGATTTGAGGTTGCTTGTGATATGGTCAACTTGACCTCATGGGGGTGCTTGCGGATCGAAATTCGACAATCCACAAGATTGAATGATTCCAAGCAGGCAAACCTTTGATGGCGTTGGAGCTTTATAGCAGCACGAATACGTTGATAACCATTTCATTCTAATTTAGTTAAGAACTAAATCAGAGAACAATTAACTTTCAACATAATTATAACTACTAGTTATAATTAATAGAAAAATTACATCATCCATGGCATTGTTATTATGGTAAATAGGTACGACTCAGTCCAGAATTGTCAACACATGTAAACTGAGAAAATTTAGTGGGGATTGGATTCTAATTGGACAAATTTATATAATGCTTGGGAAATGGGTTGATTGTATTGAGCTCACTAGAGATTACCTAGTGGATGGATATGGATGGTTTCCCCTGAATCTGTTGCCCCCAAGGCTATACCTGGTGCCTTTTAGCTTCCGGGCTAATTCCTTACCCCCTTGAAGAGCTAACTACTCCATTCCATCCCCCCTTGACGCAAGTTTAAGAAATGTCTTGAAAGTTATGACTCAAAATTTCGAATTATTTCAGATCAAACTAATAATTCTCTTGAAATCCGAGAAGCTGGTGCTCAATCAGCCCGCTTATTGCCAGATAACTTCAATACCACAGAACTGTAAGCACATGGCGATTTGGCATTGTATATGTTACATTTTAGGAAACTCCAACAGTCGAAAACGTTTGTTTGTTTGGCCTCATCAGCCAAGTGGAGGTGGCAGTATTTTTTTGGGTTTATCCTAGGGAAAGGCATGAGTTTGAATACTGTCGAGGTATCTATAATTTTTTGACCGTTACTTTTTACGGACGTATTGGACTCAAAGTTCAATATGTAGTCCCTCTTGAGCAAGATCGTAATCATCCCTGCCTAAATATGCAACTGTGATCGTAGTTTCATTTCCAACTCCTATTCAGCCAAGACCGGCTGATATTTGACTCTGAGGAAATGTTACCTACATTCAGAGAACTCCACATTCGATGAGGTTTAATATATTGTGGCTCATCTCATGAGTTCAAAGTCTGCCACAATACTACCTTTGAGCTGTAACATGAACTGCTCAGCAAATCCCTTGGAACCCCCTGATGCTCGCTCTCTCTCTCACAATACTCATCTCCAATACGGAAATTAGTTAAAAAAACGTTGTATGTTATACGAAAAATAACTAGCTACAAAGTAAAATCGTTTTCGACGGTTATCATCAGTAGCATACAACACTGATGATGCCCTAGCCGTCGAAATCGATTTAACACTGTAACTCTTTATTTTAAATGGAAATAGACAATGATCTTCACTAACTTCCGTTTCGAAATGAGTTTCTACAGCTTCGTCGCGAGTGATTTAGTTTTAGTTAGTACACATTCGTACGTTCGTACCACAATAGAAGAATTTCCTAAGGGCCTTGAAGTCAAACTGTGCTGGTTGTATTAAAAGAAAAAAATAGTTCACTTACCCAAGAGAATCTTGCTTCCAATTTTTTGGGCAATCCCTCCACTGATCATGAACACAACAAACTGTGCCACTCCCATGGCGAAGGATACATAATATGTGTCTACTGGAACATCTATCACGCAGGGGTATTCCGCTAAGTCGTACTGTAGGTCTACTGTTGGACTCGTTGAATTGAGAGAAACTTTGAGAGGAGTTTTCAGTTGTGCTACTTCGCAGAGGGTCACTCCATACATTGGATGATTAGAAGCATAATTCATCATTTGCTTCACTAGTTGGGGAAGCCACAAGAAAATTATGTTACACCTGCAATATAATATCAAAACCATCTTTAGTATTATGTAAGTCCTACTGATCTTACGAGTACGAGACGAGATACTTCAGTAGGATTATACTTTTAAAAACGAGCTTTTTGTACGTGAAATTGTTACATCTCTCGGCGAGCTTCAGAAAAAATCATTTGTGTGTCAGAAATGTAATGGTAAAACATTACAAATCACATTACTCTTGTTTCTCACATCTGTCAATGAATGAAGTAGAAATTTACTCACGTTCCGACTAAACCAGCCTGAATAAAGCATGACATAATTGAAAATTTTAGCAGGGGCTTCTTAAACAGTTTTACAGTCTGGGTCCAAACTCTTTTCAACCCTTGATCGGTTTCTGAACTCGCATCTATTTCACCCGTGTCCAGACGTATGGAGTTTTGAATCTGTAACGAGATAGTGCATTTGAGAATTATTTAGAAGAGTTTAAGAATTATTAAGAAAAAAAGTTAGTTATCAACAAACAATAGTAATTGGAAGATGTAAGCTTATCAATAGGAAATCCAAATTATCCTTCTATAATAACATAGAAACTCGATGGCTCTTTCTCGAACTAGACAAAATCAAACCATATTCAGTTGTTCATAGCTTTCAGAAGATCGGTGGTGAATGTTAGTTTATCGACATCCCGATTTTTCATTGCCACACATGATCTGAATGGAACTACAGGAAAAACTACAATTGAGAACGTTATCAATAAGCTTGATCAATGGCACTTTCTCGTGTATCGATCGGGTCTGGAATGGAAGGAAACAAGAAGGAAAGGCAGAACCAGGATTACTTGGAGACGAACTGTGGAATGCGAAGCCTGTCAGCAAGGGCTATCCTTAAACCGCCTTAAAAACAATGGCTTGATTCGGATTGAGTGGATAGGACTAGTTCAGGCCCAGCAGAGTAAAAGGAAATAAGTCAAGACTTGTTTTCTACTTACAGGAAACTCATTCGCTGGTCTTCCGGTGTTAATGCTGTATATATGTTTAATCACGTCTAATGCTTCTTGTTTATATCCTTTTGAAAGCAAGTACTTTGGGCTTTCGTCCACCATCGAGAATAATACTGCACCAATGATTGTTGGAACAGAAGCCAGTAGCAAAATAAGCCGCCAAGAGCTGAATGTGTAATAACCAAACGCGTCCCAATGGAAATCCATTGGGATAATGAATATAGCCAGAGCTGAAAAGAAGACAATCGTCAGTTTTTCAGAAAGAGGTTATATCACGTTGTGATTTAGTTAGGTACCTATATTTCTTAGGTTTCATTCGATTTGAATGGATTCAATGCTATGGGATTCCTTCATTTTCAAGTAGGATGCTATTAAACTTCGGTGCAACTTCACTGATTTTATTTATAAAGAATTTGATTAGAGAAATTTCAGTTAAGGGCTGCTGCATCGATCTCTCTATTAGGATTTTGATTTAGCCTCTCATAAAATTGTCCTGGAGAAGCAGGAAGGTATTGGAGGATGTGTGCTGAATTGGTTGGTTCCAGTCATATTTTCACCAACAGCCTCGTGAAGTGGTCCTTGAGGATGCGTCAGGTAAACACGCTTCTGCCTTTCAAATCTCCGCCTCAAGGTTTATTGGGTCCACTGCTTTTCCTTATATTGCTCAATGACCTACCTCAACTTAATGACATTACTTAATGACAATTATCAACTATGCTTATGGTACGTTAGAGGACTGACCGTATCACTCGAAGTACTTAAGGACAGATCTTAGTCTAAGGAACTGGGTGCACCCTAATGATCTCCAGCTCAATGGAGATAAGACGAACTACTTGTTATTTTCAGCTCGTTCAATCTCCACGCACAAAGGTTCATTCTCCCTTGGGTTTAGTCAGCTGAGTTTTTTTTAGTACAATTTTTTCCTCGGCAGCGATATTGTCAGCATTCATAAGCAACGCACAACAGATACCAGATGATGCAGATTCCTCAACATCGACTGGAGTTTTACAAAAGAAGCCTTTCGCCTACAATGCAATCTCCATCACAAATTTTTTTATCCTGCAACTACAGTCCAAAATATGCAGCTTTGACAATCCTATTCAAACATTTAAATTAAAAAGGATAGAATACTATTAATCAATCAAGAACTTTGCTCTATACGTAGGTAACAGTAATATGTAATAATCATTTACTTTATTGCCATTAAAAAAAAAAAACTCATACAAATCAGAGTAAAGCAAGACGTCAATAAGAAATAATAAAAGTTATTTTCATTTAAAAAAGTCTAAAATGTTATAAAAATCACCATCGACGAGAAATGATTTTGAATTTTACTTGAAGAGTGATGGGATCTCATTGATGGGGTTCCAATTCGATCTTGGAGGTACAGGATCCAATCATTATACAACGTATTTGATACTATTCGGTGCTCTTCTTGAAGAATTCAATAATATATTATTTTCAGGTATACGTAGCAAGGTACAACTACATCTCGGATCTCGTATTGTGAGTATGGGAAAGCTTGCTGTGAGCAAAGAGATCAAATCGTTTGATGATTACATTATTTAAGGCCGCTTAAATGTAAAGGGGTGGGAGTGTGAGGATACCTTCCCTACGAAAGAGTCCACGACAGTAAGATGACGGTGGAACACCCAGAATTATTCTCAAGACTCGCATTCTGCAATTTGAAAATAGTTTCCATGTTGGTCATCAAGAATAGTATGCCCAATCGTGCTCTTGATAAAAAGGTGCCATAATAGGCGGTGAGCAGAGTGCTTTTGGGAACTACTGGACAAAGCTAGTATAGATGTGAAAGCTTAAGCATTTGTCAACCTGGACACCTAAGAAGTTGGCACGGGAAGAGATATGCACTTCACCCAAATCTAGTTTGGGTGTTGAATTATGTACCTGTGTTTCATGGTCTGGCAAGATTTTGGCAAGGTTAAGCAATAGATCAGTGCTCGTCACCCATCTATCCTGGTCGATACTTCTGTTGAATGATCTCAATACAATGAAAAATGCTGCTGCATGTCACCAAAAAATTAGTATCATCAACGAAGTTAACAACCTTTGTTCCTGGCTGAGCACTACTCTGGGACACTCCTCTTGATAGAAAACTCGAAGCAGAGAGACTGGCCATCACCACCATTCAAACTTACCCTACAAAGAAGTCACGGCAAATGAGATCAGAACCACTCCAAGGGAATTCCCCGGACGCCCACCAGCTCCAACTTTCGCAGCAAGACTTTGTGCAAAGCCAAATCAAAGGCATTTGCCATGTCTACGAAATTGCCAACCACACACTGAACACTGTCAACTTTTGTAAGGAAGATTTTTTAAATTTGTGTGTGAAGATCTTGTTAGTAATATCAAAGACGATTATTTGTTGAATATTAAAGAATTTTATGAGAGGACAATGTATACCTATATAATTTGTTGTTGTCACTATTATTTAGGTTTATTTCTCAGCAGATGAATTTTTATATAAGTAGGTATAGGTCGTTCACTATAAGGAGGCGCGTTTCTCCGAACCGTCCGGCAAAAGTTCGCACAGCTAGACTGAAGTTTGCACATCCCCACTCTTACCACCCTATTACCTGGTAGCCTACTCCGCAGAAAAGACAAAGCAGGACTTAGGGTGAGCGGGAGGGAAGAGGATTGATAATGTTGGCGAGGGAGGGAAAAGAACGGGAGGGGGTTCAGGTCAGGCAGGGTAGGACTAGACGTTGGGTGGGGGAAGGGTCCCACTGCGCAGCCCTGCTCTTCAGAGCCCCTCTCGGAGAAACGCGCCTCCTTATAGTGAACGAGCTATACTCTATGCTTACTCATATTTAATTAATATTGTTACAATTTTTTGATATCAGGTTTAAGGGTATGATTGTGTTTGGAGCGAATGCAATTTATTGTGTGACTGTGGGATGAGTATTGAGTTGCTGGGATGTGGCCTCAGTGCTCCGGCTGGCCCGGCATTTTCCCTTGTCATTCGTTAGGGCTGCCTGTTCAAAAATGGGTAGGTGACCCCGAATGCTGCCATGGTGGGTCGGTCCGGGACGGCGGTCGGCTGCTACAATGGGAGCTTTGTGCCTCCCCCCCCTTTTTCTCCCACCTTCCTTTCCCTTTTTTTTAGTCCCTACCATCATTAATGTAAACAATTTGACTATTATTGAAGTATATATATATATATATATATATATATATATATATATATATATATATATATATATATATATATATATATATATATATATATATATATATATATATATAAATTGACGTCTGCTCTATCATGTTTTAATACCTGCTATCATTGGTGGTCGCATGACAGTATTAGTTTTTAATATCTTGGGTTAATCATCGTCTCACCTGGAAGTACAGCAACGCTCAAATTCCCGATCGCACCAGTCAGAAGTATCCCAACAGAGCGGTTCGATTGCCGGATATTTTCACCCACGTAGACATAAGATGGAATTATAACTCCAGCAGTGCTGTGAAATGAGAGGAACTGTAGATTAATATTATCTTGCATGTAGCATGCAGTTATTGCAAAATTACTTATACTCAAGAAATAAAGATTATTAGTAATATGTAGGTACCATCATTACCTAGCTCCGTTTAGAAAAGTGACTACAGATAGTGATACAAGTCCTGGACAAAATGCCGAAACCAAATTCAGGAAGCCACTTGCGAAATTGGCCCTCACAACTACATATTTCCTTCCTCGTTCATCCGCCATGTATCCAAGTATATGAGATGTAAATAACATACCTGGACAAACACTTTATCATTAAATGACATAAGTTGCCAGGGCATAGGTACCATCATTTAAGAATAGAGGTAGGTACCTACCTACCTAACAGAAGAAACTCTGGTAATTAACCAAAAACAAGTTCATCAATTAATAGATAAGTAGGTATCTTTGTTTTTGCAATGAAGTTGGTAACTAGGGATGCTCATTGAATTCGTAACACTTTTGTATTCATTGTATTCGGAACACATTTATTTATATATTTTTTAATTAATTTTTATCGAGTGGTGTTGGTTCATTATTTGCAATAAAGAACCCTTATAATAATTAAACAAAACAACAAAATCTTTTCTACCCACCCTCACAAAATTTGTTGGTTTACGTTGCAAAATACGTAGGTTCCAAAAATCGAAAGAAAAAGTACTGGTACCTACCAAAAGTACTGGTACCGTAATGTCACCTAAAATTGGTGGGTTTTGCGGTTATTTTAAAAATAACTCTGACCCAGTTCTCTATATAAAAATATCCTGGTTTCCTTCACATTTCAGGAGTAGAATTCTTGAAGAAGAAAATATGAAGTTCCTTCCTAATTAACTCATTTTTGGTTTATTATTTTCAATAATGAACCTTTGTAATCGACTAAGAAAATAAAATTGACTCCTCCCCCTCCCCACCAGAGCTTTTATCCGAAACTGCTGGACAAATGTTGATATTGTTGGTGAAATGGTTTGCCAACACTCATTACAGGCGCAATTCTAAGTAGGCCAGAGCTCTGTGATTGATGTAAATAGGTAGGTACTGTACCTATTGAAAGTCGGATTCTCTATATAGCTTAATTGAGAAATGAGGATTCAACGGTTTTGTAGTTAATCTGAAAATGTCTCACCTGTAAACATCATGGTTGACAAGAAGCCTTTTTCCCCAGTGGTCAGATTCAAGTCGCAATCTGTTGCTGGCAACACGTACGATAATAATAAAGTCGAAAATATGCTGGAAAAGACGTTCATCCCTGCAGTGAAAATGATCAAATAGCTGTATTTGCCAAAACCTGAAAAATTATTATTGCATTAGTAAAAGTTGATGTTAATTAGAAGAATTTAATTGAATAAATTAAGGGTGAGTTTTCTCTTGGTGTTACTGGGCAGTTCCGCAGTGCAAATTGGATGTAGGATATCTAGCGAAATAAAAGGCAGATTTCATGCAGGAAAAATAAGTTATGTTTAGGCCTTCTAACCATCCTGATTTCAAGTGATTCATTTCCCAAGAGTTTTTGGAAATAGAAGTGGGAATGCGAGTCAAGGTTGGTTCTTTCAGTCGAAGCATAGTTGTCAGGTATAAAGATGTCATAAAGTAGGTAGGTAAGATTGCCGTTATATTCCAACTAATCCATAGTTTTTTTTTTACGTAGAATACGTTTTTACAGAGATTTGTTAGCCGAAATCTTCATTAAGAACGACATAAAACAATGATTTGTTAGGGATATTCGTGATGCGTTTGTTCTCTACTAATTTGAAAGAGAGAGAAAAATATATAGCGACTTAAGGGTCATCAGCGTAGAATACCTACGTTTTTCTCCTCCATTTCAAATTTTAACACCATAGGTTGAATTGGAAAGAAATTAGTTCCGGGGACAGTGCTGCCAACGCGGGGGATTTATCCCCACGTGGGGGATTTTTAAGGGCTCTCGGAGCCCTAGGGGATGAAGTGTGGGAGGGGATTTCTGGGGGATTTCGCTCTTTAATTTCGTTCACATTGTTTTCCTTGTTATATGACCTTTTAATACCTATTTAATAATTCAATTTGTGATCAATATTGTGTCCAAAATCGCTTTTAACGGCACCTTAAATTTGGGGGATTTTCTGGTTCTTCCTGGGGATTTTTTCGTGAATTTGGGGGGATTTTTTGCTGAAACGGGTTGGCAGCACTGTATGGGGATCACAAGGCAACGGTAACACGAGCCTTCCTGTTTATGTTGTAGTTACGTGCCTTTGTTTAGTTTTGAGCCATTGTTTGGTGTCATTAATTAGATGTCGATTTTCGGCTAGAAGGTCTTCATAAAAACGTATTCTACGTCACAAAATTTCCCAATTTTGAGTAAAAAAAAGTTGCTTTGCTTGCATCTCAAAAAGGCGTCTTGAATGAATCATTTCAGCAAAATATGATTTGGTTGACGAACGTTTCTTTGAAGATCAATAATCTGGATATTTCCCTCCCGTGCTTGTTGACAATGTCGGGATCATGCTACTGATCGTTTCCAATCTGAAGAGAATCAGCAGAGTTTTATTTGTGATTCATATGTGATTTCGATGATTCATAGATTAGTTTGCCAAGGTTATAATTTTCATGCGGAGTTGCATTCATTCAGTTTAGCTGTTGGTTGATTTGTTTTCAACGTTAGTTATTCTCCCAGTTTGCGAATTTTCGTAGAAATGAAGCTCTAGCAATAGCTCCAAAAACTTTAAAATAACCATTTTCGAAAATGTTCTTAATTGAAATCTGTTTTGAGATATTCTGAAACGAGTCCCATACTTTAATTATGTGTGTCCATTTGTGGGTCATTCCAAACGATAACACTCTCCTTAGAGTTGAGATAAAAAATTCCGTTCTTGCGTCAAGAAATCAAGCTTTCCAAGTGAAAGGATGAGTCCGTTGGCCTGCACTTTTTGAACACATCAAATTACCCTAATTCCAAAAATGTGCTAAAAAAATGGCAAAAAAAACCGCTAAAAATTGTTAAATTTATTATGATTATTATTTGCGGAATTTTATTCGAAAGAAGAACAATGAACTAGAATATTTAAAAATTTATGCTGAAAACTTATTTACATTTCATGAATATTTTCTGGAAAATCTAATAAAAACTGCAAAAAAAGTCCAGTCATGCAGCATGACCCCATGAGTAAATTTTTGAAGAAATCTTCGACATTTCAGTCGCTATTGATCGTGTAGATTTTTACAACTAGCGAACGGCATTATTTCGATTTTTGACTGATTTTTCAAATTTGAAATTTTTGAAAACTTGATACATATTCTTATAGGAAATTTTACGTTGATTCCGAATATACCACATGTTAGTATGCTGAAAAAATTATTTCGCACAACAAATCGCAAAAAACAGGCTATTTTGAAATTTTTGACTACATTTTTGAAAATTTCAACTCGAAGATGTAATCCGATCATGCTGGCCAACGAACTTGAACTTTCGTTTTGTGTCCTTAACATTTTAAAATTTGTTTGAAGTTTCTAGCACAATTCTAATGACAGTTATCGTCTGGAATGACACACACATAGATACATACATACATATATACATACATACATACATACATACATACATAAAAAAATGCGTTAAACTTCAGAATATGAAATACGAAAATTCGCTAATACGACCATGCATGACTGGAACTTTTCTATTTTAAACTGATTATTAGAAAGTAATTTCTACCGATTTCCATGTAAAAGGTATTTATCAAAATATTAGATCAATCAATCATATTGAAAGTTAAGAAATCAGCGTTACCTATCTATTTGTGATCTGGGTGCTGTGAAATTTGCATTCCTGGATTGCTGCAAAATCAACTTACCTTTGCTTCAGGTTTGGGAGGGTGTCAAACATTTCAAAACTGAGAAATCGGTTAACAACCAAAAAGTTCACTGCACTAGATATCAACCGCTTTTGCTCAGTTGAGCCAAGAAATTGCTTTTAATGGAGGAACCAAATTTAATTTTTTTTAGTTAATTACCTACCTACCTTCAATTATTGTACAATGTAAAAAAAAAAAAAAATCTATACCTCATGGCTACTAAATAGGAAAGAGGCTACATGCCAAATTTCAACTTCTTTCGACAAATAGCCTAGAAATTAGCTTTAGGAGCCACACAGCTGAAGGTGCATGTCACAAACGTGCGACAAGATTTTCTGTCGCTAAATTCTAACAGACCCCTTGTCAAAAGAAATATCCATATAAAAATGAAAAATAAATAAAAATATTAATCATAATAAATAAATAAAATAATAATAAAAAATAAAAATACAAGAGTAATGAGCATAGAACAGGTAGGTAGTTACTTTTTTTTAAAGAGATTCCTACATAATTTTAAACAACTAGGTACCTATTTATACAGATTTCTAGTAAAAGGCACCAATACCATTAGCTCTTTTTTCAGTGTTGCCAGATACGAACGGATTTATCAGAAATTTTTGGAGTCCGTACGGACTTACTGGACTTGAAAGTACGTTGTACGAACTTTCACCAAATGGCACGATTCCGATGATAAAAAACCGTAAACAGCCATGTAAAGGTTCTTAAATAGAGATCTTAGTAGCTCAGTTCTAGGGCATGGTTCTGGACTAGGGTCCATATTATATTTTTAAAAAGGTACTGTTAATAAGAGGTCATTATTGCGGTAAGACCATTCATGGATGTTTTGTATTAATAGCTGGTTCCTATTGGACGAAATGTGGGAGGACTTAATTAACGAAATGGAAACTGTGGATCTAATCCCGGTGAAGATTCTCATCTAGGTACCGAGGTATTATAATACATTTTCTATCAGCTTCGCTATTTCCAAAACCGTAAAGTTCATTTTCGAAACTTATCCTGCTTTATGCAATACAACAGACAATATACCTATGTTATCACGACCTATTTTGCCTGAGTTTTTATATGCCATGTTTTCATGTGCCAGGTGCTCGTATGTCAGGTAAGAACCAAATACGAACTTTTGACCTACTTAGTAGGAACATTCAAGTTTTCCAGATTTATGACAACACTGCTTCTTGTGTACGTCGTTACGTGAGTTAGATGTCAAGAATGTCTTTGTAAAAACGTATTTTCGTTCAAAAACAATTGGAAGGCCATTATGCTCTGTGATTGAATGATGCAGTCGCGCTACTGCTCCCTCATTGGCGACCAACTCCTCCTGCCACCTACCATTTCTTCCCTGGTTGAGTTCCCTTTTACATATAGGTACTATTTATAGTGGACACCCTCTGATGTTCCTTTCTGTTGCCCTGCTGGTGCCCTGCTATTGATTACCGATAAAGAGATAACAACTGTAGAAAATATTTAAAATCGGATTGAAGGAAAATTGAATGATGTCATTGGTGCTGAGAGTGCCTCTCCCCACCCCTCCCACCATCTCCTCTTCCCACCCTCTCCCACCACGGGTGAAGACGTTCCTTTGTGATGTGTTGTTCCACGGGTGTTTTGCTCGCTTTTGACCAGCAGAAATGAAAAGGACAATTGTGGTCTTCTTCACATTGAAATCTCTAATCAAATCTGGATCCCCAGGTTGTTATAAAACGAACACTTACATACCTGTTTTTTCCAAGGCTTCACTCAATGTTGGGATTTCTTCTGAATTTTTCTTTGGTGCGGTATCCCATTCTGCAAACCAAATGAGAAAATATAAATGGTTCTATAAAGTGTACTTACATTGTTAATGTTTCAAAATTAATACAAATGTAAATGTATACAATACCTATTCATCTTGTTTATGTCAATCTTATAAGTAGTACCTACATGTTATTTTAACTAAATTATTATAAACTCAATTCAAGGGGCCATATATATTTTCTTGGGAAAAGTTGGTGTGAACCTTTTTTACTGAGTGTCATCGTGCCGCTACCTCTCGCGAACTGTGGTAGAAAAGACTGGAAATGAATTACCACCAAGGAGTTTATTATAAAGGCTTTAGGTTATTTATCTCCTGTGTAAATACCGTACATTCAGCTCAAACCATTGTTGCCCAGGTTCGTTCTTAAATATTTACAAGATTTGTTTTTCAAGGAAGTTGAGGATTTTTAGGAACTCCAATAAGAAAGCTGGAGAACTATCCATTGGTTTAATGTTCTTCACAGTTGTAAGTATACCTACGTATTAGTAGTTACACTGTGTCACTCCCGTGCCTCTCATCATTGGGAACGGGAAGCTGCGAATTCGGTTCGTCCAAAACACACACGAACTATCCCAACACGTGACACAGTCAGGGACCGCGTCCACTGGGCCCGCCTCGTTCGTCAGTTTTCGTCCGAACTGGTGCGAATTGCGAAGCGATCCCGCCTTGCTGGCATTTAGGTATGAATAGGTGCGAAGAAAGAGAAAAATTCTAGTCTTGTAGTATGATCAAATGAGCAAATTTTCGTTAAGTACACTGGGGAACAAAAAAAAAATTATGTCGAGTAACAAAGAAAGTAACAGTTTTTGAGGTCGCTGAATCAGAAAATGAAAGCCGTTTTTCCAGATTGGCTCGAATTTTAAAGTTACAGCCCATACGCCTGTTAGCGAATTTTTGAAGAAAATTAAGCTATTGCTCTCGCCTCAAAATTTGTAGAATGTGAATTTTTGAAAAAAATTTAAGCAGAAATCCGTTTCAGGCTATTCTGAATCATATTCTGTAGTTTAACGCATTTTTTTACGAAAAAAAAAAAAAATTATAATAATATTGTAGGTATGTGTGTATTGTGTGTATAATATTGTAATATGTATTATAATATTACATAGGTATTATTACATTACATATTATGTATGTATGTAAGTGTCATTCCAGACGATAACTGTCCGTAGAATTGTGCTAGAAACTTCAAACAAATTTTAAAATGTTAAGGACACAAAACGAAAGTTCAAGTTCGTTGGCCAGCATGATCGGATTACATCTTCGGGTTGAAATTTTCAAAAATGTAGTCAAAATTTCAAAATAGCCTGTTTTTTGCGATTTGTTGTGCGGAATAATTTTTTCAGCATACTAACATGTGGTATAATCGAAATCAGCGAAAAATTTCCTATAAGAATATGTATCAAGTTTTCAAAAATTTCAAAGTTGAAAAATCAGTCAAAAATCGAAATAATGCCGTTCGCTAGTTGTAAAAATCGGTAATATTTGCATGAAACATTGTCCAAATTCAGATTGAACTACTCGTATGGAAGTATCCCTGTGTAAACAATCCTAGAACCATGCTGTTTAAAACGTAAAACGTAGGTAGTACCTAGGTGCTTGCTTAAAAAAAAAAAAAAAAAAAAAAAAAGTAATCACAACTGATGAGTTTACTCTGTGAAATATTCCGTCCTCCGATTCTCTCGTTTTTAATAATTTGATTCCATGTTTGTCTATCAAAATCATAAACTAAAATTTCTCTACACGATCAATAGCGACTGAAATGTCGAAGATTTCTTCAAAAATTCGCTCATGGGGTCATGCTGCATGACTGGACTTTTTTCTCATGTTCAGTAATCTGAAAAATCATAACTAGATTGTATTGATCGTTTTGATCGTATTTCCAAGTTTAATCTCTTTACTTTAAGTTTTCTCTTAGGGTGCTGAATCCGAATATGAAACCGGATTTTAATTATATAGCTTCGTTCAGGCGCCAATCTTGTTTAAACTCAGTAAAAATCGGGAAAATCACCAAAAGCAACATTTTTCAACACATTAAAAGTTATTTTTCTCTAAAACGAAAAAACGATAGAAAAAATCCGATTTCAAGTTTGAATTCCACATTAAAAACTCCTATAAAGTACACGTATTTATTCCATCGAATTCTTTTTCATAGATTCAAAAGAATTATGTAGGTTAGATTCCAAATCAGATATTTAGGTAGTGTTGAATGACTGGAAAGTTAGTTCATTATTATTTAACCTTCAATAATGTGAAAACGGACCCCTTTTATAAGATTTTTAACGTAAAATTCAAATTTGCAACCGGATTTTTTCTATCGTTTTTCGTTTCAGAGAAAAATAACTTTTAATGTGCTAAAAAAATGTTGTTTTTGGCGATTTTTCCGATTTTTGCAGGGTTTATCTAGATTTGTGCTTGAACAAAGATAGATAATTAAAATCTGGTTTCATATTCGGATTCACCACCCCAAAAAAACATGAATATAAGAGGTTAAACCTGAAAACGCGATGCAAAATTCTTACTTGCCTGTGGTGACTTGGATATTATACCTGCTTGGTATTTACTATGACAACAGTTGTTAGTGATCATATAGACATTTGAATTATTGTTACCGTGATGACTGTTCGATTTACCAGTAATTTAGCTCGTTTTCCTTTTGTATTAATTCTCACGTTTATATTAAAGTTTAATAATATTTGATGTGCGTGCCTCCTTCAACTACGAGTAGAAAAGACATTTTTGTTTGCACAAAGTGAAAAAAAGACAATTTGTGCATATTGAGCAACAATTCTACATTCGCAAATCTATTCTATCTACCGTGAGCTGATATTTCAAGAACTGGTAAGGTAAGACGAACCTAGGGTACTTATCGATACAGTTTACATGTCCATTATTTGAGATACCTGAATACCCATACTTCAAAATGGATGCTGAACAATTCAAATTACTACTTGGCGCATTGCAGGAACAGCAAGTTTTTCTTTTTGCTCAACTCACAGCTCAACTTCGTCCAGACCCCACCGCAAACGCCCACGCTAATTTTTACAGCATTGCACCATTCGAAAATTTCGATCCCAAACGCGAAAAATTCACACGTTATTTGAGACGATTTGAAAACTATTATACTATGAAGGGTATCACAGATAGGGAGAAAATTGCGCAATTATTGTGTGTTTCAATAGGTTCTACACATTACAATAGTCTTGCAGCATACTTAGGGCCTACAAAACCTGTCAAAAGCCTTTCATTCGACGATCTTATAAAATCTTTCAAGAAAATGTTTATCCCTAAGAAAAATGTGGTAGTTTCTCAACACTATTTTTTGAATATTTACCAAAAAGATCACCAGTCTGTATCCGAATTCGTTGCTGCGCTTCAACGTGACTTAGTTGAATGTGAATTTTCTGTTAAATGTCAATATGCTATTTCCAGTCGGCCATCTCGCACTTCACGAAGTCATTCCAGAAATCCTTCATTTTCTTATTCTCGATTTCGCTCGCCTAGTTCGATTAAAGTTTCTCGGTTCCGTTATCGTCCACCAGATTATAGGGCTCTTGGTATTGGAAATCTTTGTATCAGATGTGGCAATGAAAATCATAGAGTTCCTGATTGCCAAATTAATAGGAACAAAATTAAGTGTGATTCCTGTCATAAAAGTGGACACGTTGCCAAGGTTTGTATTTCGTCCTTGATGAAGAATCTCCAGCAGCAGACAGGTAGTTTCCGAAGCAGCTCCGCAAATTCGCTTCAAGTTGACCACTCCGGTTCGATCTCGTCAGTAGATTTACATAAAGTCGAAATAATTCCTCATCAACTTCAATATGAAGTAGTAGATTTGTTCGAAATGACTCCAGATTCTGACAAATATCTTATATCTGTCAGGATAAATGGCAAAGCTCAACAATTTGAAGTTGACTCCGGAGCAAAATTTACCTTGTTAGCAGAAAATGATTTCAACAATTCAAAATTGAATGTTCCTCTCGAACATTCGAGGGTACTTTTATTGCAGGCAACTTTATTGCACTTAAAGGTAAATGTTCAGTAAATGTTTCATACGAA
The DNA here is from genome assembly GCA_030762985.1 of Adelphocoris suturalis. Classification (NCBI taxonomy): domain Eukaryota; kingdom Metazoa; phylum Arthropoda; class Insecta; order Hemiptera; family Miridae; genus Adelphocoris; species Adelphocoris suturalis. Next base: position 19,812,185 of record CM061041.1, on the reverse strand, counting down.
GGGAGAGTGATCATAGGTGATCTCCATATGGTGCCAACAGGTCATGATGCCCTCCTAGGTCGTCAATGGATCAGGGGGTTGGGAATCAATCTTCAAAGACTGGATGCAGAGAATCGGCATTCATGCGTGTTACAACTCCAGCCAGCTAACTCTATAGAAGACGTTTTTCAAAAATTTGCTCCTATGTTTGAAAATAAAGTGGGTTGTGTACCCGGGTTCAAGGTGGCTCTACAACTTCGAAAAGGAGCTAAACCCAGCATCACCAGAGAAAGAAATGTCCCATACGCTCTTATAAATCGGGTCAATAAGGAACTTGATTCCTTACTAGAGGCTGGTATCATTTCTCCAGTTAATACTACTGATTGGGGTTCGCCACTAGTGGTGATTCCGAAACCAGATGGTGGCGTACGTTTGTGTGTTGATTACAAATGTGGGGTGAATGAAAGGTTGGTTCAGGCAAATCACCCAATCCGTCGAATCGACGATATTCTGAACTCCTTAAGAAATTCTCGATACTTTTTTAAGCATAGTCTTTTTTAAGACTTGTATAAAGCATATCTGCACCTATTAGTTGATGATGAAAGTAGCATGATCCAGACAATGTCGGCCCATCGTGGTACATTTCGTGTAAATCGTCTTAGTTTTGGAATAAAAACTGCTCCCTCAGAATTTAATAGTATTCTTTCACAAATCCTGAAGGGCCTGGAAAAAACTGAGTCATTTTTTGATGATATCGTTATAGGTACATGGTTCAACATTTAACGAGTGTACACAATATCTCCAGGCCTGCCTTCAAAGACTTACAGAATACGACTTACATGTTAACAAACAAAAATGTGAATTCTTTAAAGATAAAATTGAATATCTAGGTCATGTTGTCGAATTCAATAAGATATCAAAGTCTCCGGCTAAAATACGGGCCATCCAAGAGATGCCTCGTCCTTCTAATGCAGACGAGGTTCGGCGATTCCTTGGTCTTGTCACGTACTATTCACGGTTTGTTCCAGATTTGTCAACCTTGTCATATCCAATGCGGTGTTTGTTAAGGAAAATGAACCATGGCTATGGACATCTACTTGTGAATCAGCATTTAAAAAATTGAAAGCTGAACTTTGCAGAGACCGGGTTTTGATTCCATTTGACCCAACATTGCTCTCATATTGACCACAGACGCTAGCCCAACTGGTATAGCTGCAGTCCTAAGCCATTGCATTCAAGGAGCAGAAAGACCAATAGCATATGCTTCCCGTTCACTCTCTGAATCAGAAAAAAAAACTATAGTCAACTTGACAGGGAGGCGCTTGCAATCATATACGGAGTTACCCATTTCTATAACTACTTATTTGGCAAACACTTTCTACTAATAACAGACAACCAACCGCTATCCCGTATTTTTCATCACAACAAGGCACTTCCACAGATGACTTCTGCTCGGTTACTCCGATATGCTTCCTTTCTTTCAAGTTTCGACTATTCAGTTCAATTTAAAGCCGGGAACGAAAATCAAAATGTTGATTGTTTATCTAGGGCTCCAACAGATCACAGTAGTTATTCAATAGATGAATTCCTTGGAGATGAAGTCAACCAGATTTACTCTCAAGTCATTTTCCAGATTTCAAGCGATCAAATCACTGCCGAAAATGTAAAAAAAGAAACGGAAAAAGACCCAGAACTCAGCAAAATTCTTACCAACCTCAGTACTAAATCAGAAGATTCGGAATTCACATTAGCGGGCGGAATTATTTTTCGAAATGATCGTGTTTTCATGCCGCATAGTTTACGTTCAAAAATTCTTGAAGAACTCCATGAGACCCATTTAGGGATAACCAAAATGAAACAACTTTCACGTCGTTATTTTTATTGGCCAAATATTGATAAAGATATTGAAAGATTAGTTTCAAAGGGTGTGAAAAGTGCGCTCTCAACCAATCAAGTCCTGCGAAAGCACCAATTCACCCATGGGACCCGCCACAGGATAACTGGGAGAGGATTCACATTGATTATGCTGGACCTTTCGAAAATCAATTTTTCCTCATGTGCGTGGACGCGAAATCAAAGTGGGCTGAAGTTAAAATTCTAAAAGATGCACCCACTAGTTCTACCACTATTACCTTGTTGGAACAAATTTTCGCTTCCCACGGCTATCCACAAACGATTGTGTCTGACAACGCTTCCATTTTTCGCAGTGAAGAATTCCAGACATACTGTTCAACAAATGGAGTGTTCCAAAAGTTCATTGCACCGGGTCATCCAGCTACAAATGGCCTAGCGGAACGCCATATTCAAACTTTGAAACATAGGCTAAAGGCGGCTTCAGATGATCCTACCCCGATTCAAGATAAAGTTCAGAATATCCTATTTCGTTACAGGGGAACTCCTTTAATATGTGGGAAGTCCCCAGCTGAATTGTACCTCAACAGAAAATTTCGTATTCGGCTTGACGCTATTTTTCCAAACAACCCTAAACCATCTCAACTAGCAGCGATTCCGGCGAGTTTTTTTTTTTAAAGGGGGAGAGAGTACAAGTCAGATTCTATACTGACAACAAAAATGTTTGGCACTTTGGAAAAATTGCGAAAAAACTAGGGGAACGGCATTACCTTGTCACGCTAGACTCTGGAAGGACATTAAAAAGACATGCGGACCAACTCCGAGGGACCCTTGTGCAAAAACCCAAGAAGAGTGTGACGTTTGGCCCCACCTACTCTTACGATATTCCACGGGCCCAGAACTCTCCGTCAGTGATGACTGAAGCCCAACGATCTTCGACTTCGATGAACCTGCCAACACAACCATCCACATCGGCTATCACCCCCACTACAACCACCTCATCAGACAGTCGACCACAACGAGAGAGACGCTTGCCTCAGCGTTTTCGCGACTTCATTATGTGAACTTGCCCAAAACATTCAACTTACCCTTAGGAGATTTGGAATAAGTGGGGGAGACTGTGGTGACTTGGATATTATTACCTTGCTTGGTATTTACTATGCCAACAGTTGTTAGTGATCATATAGACATTCGAATTATTGTTACCGTGATGACTGTTCGATTTACCAGTAATTTAGCTCGTTTTCCTTTTGTATTAATTCTCACGTTTATATTAAAGTTTAATAATATTTGATGTGCGTGCCTCCTTCACTTTCTTTGTTACTCAACATCACTTTTTTCCCCCCAGTGTTATCGTATAGATACATAATAGATTTACATTGTTTTGAAATTTGAGCACTTTGAGTGGAAAGAAATTGTTAACTACCAATTTTATGGCAATAAAACCTTTTCTAAATAATATGCGATAAAAAAATGAAATAAAAGAAAATCTGCCATTGGGTTTTGCACTTATTCCTTGTATCCATACTTAACATGAATGTTGATAATTGAAATGTTAACAATTTATCGTATGATTCCATCGCTGGTTCCTATAGTTAAGGGAAACGATTATTTAAGATGGAATATGTATATTCAGACGATAAGGGCATAAGAAAAAGATGAAGAAGAAGATGAAATTCACGTTTACGCATGCACTGAGTGAAATATTTATTTGGAAACAATGAAACTGATCAGGGACCATCTGCACTCTGATTCGCACATTCCCTGAGAATTTCATCAAAATCAAACGATAACTGAGGAAATTAAGCTTGTTACGAGGATTTCACATTAGCGCATGCGCAGGAGCTATTATTGAAACGATCGGGTGAAATTGAAATGTTCAAATCGTCCTTTCTCAACTATCCTCAAAATTTTTGCGAGATCAAACGACCAGGGCATGAAAAAATGATGCTTGATTGTATTTACGTTTGCGCATGCGCAGATTGAAGTATTGAGTCGGGAATAATAAAACTGCTATGGGATCGTCTTCACCATAGCCCGCACATTCCCTGGAATTTCATCAAAATCGGACAAAAACTGTGATAATTAAGCTTGTTACAAAGATTTGTGGATACTCGACAGACACACTCAAACACGGAATCAAAGTTGTTCAGAATGGTCTACAACGTAAAATCCGAGGGGAAAATTTGATTTTGGAGACAAACAATTTTTCTCCTCCCAAAAGTAAAAACAATGCTTCCGCTATCTGTAGGTAGATTCGGAAGCAATTCAGGGGAGTTACAATTTAAAGTTTTTTGATATCTTCTAAAATAAATAAATAGGCTGGACCATTAAATTTTAGACACCCTATTACACATAGGTATATATGAAAGAGCGCCAGGAATCGTTTCAGAATGCCACAAAGAGGATTTCTATTGAAAGCATTTTTGAAAATTTCCTTATTAAAATTGTTTGACCCATTGCAATAGCTTCATTTTCTGCAAAAGGTTCACTAATGGAAGAGGTATTTTTCATTTAGAAGGAAACAGGCTATCTACGTAGACTAGAAAGCAAAACGCGGTCTCTACGCAGGTGAATCGGAGAACCTCCTTTATGGTTGAAGTAAAAAAGTTCCAGTCATGCAGCATGATCGAATGAGCGAATTTTCGTAAATTATCCTATTGCATAACGTTGAATTGTTTTGAAATCTGAGCTTTTTGAGTACAAAGAAATTGTTAACTATTAATTTTATGGCCAAAAACGTATTCTAAATAACAATCTGCCATTCGAAAAGCGAATTTGGATTTTTAGCTTTTTTGAAATTTTATTGATTTTTTAGCAAATTTTAATGAAATATTAGTACATTTTCCAGCATAATTTTGTACACAAATTTTTTAATGTTCTATTTTAGAGTTACCTAATTCACTTTATTGAGCAAAATTCTGCTAAAAAATATAAATTTAACAATTTTTAGCCATTTTTTTGATCTTTTCAACACATTTTTCAAAATTTGACCAATTTAATGTACTCAAAAAGTTCTGGCCAACGGAACTCATCCTTTCATTTGTGGAAAGCTTGATTTTTTGGCGCAAGAACGGAATTTTTACCTCAATCCTAAGGAGAGTTATCGTCTGGAATGACACACACACACGCACGCATATATATATATATATATATATATATATATATATATATATATATATACGTATTGAAAAAGCGCAAACTTCAGGAATCGTTTCAGAATGCCTCAAAACCGAATTTCAATAAAGATATTTTCCAAAAATTATGATTTCAAAATTTTCCGAGCCATTGCAATAGCTCCACTTTCTACAAAAATTCGCTAAAATGACTAGAAAAGACGTACCTACCTACTGATTAGTCGAATGATATTCGAGGAAAATATAGTAGCATCTTTTTATGATGATTACCTACAATTAAAAGAGGTCCTCGTTGAGAAAGTTGGTTAACAATTATCTTTCATATTAATAGGTAGGTACCTACATACACTTCCCATTATTATCAGTTTGGAATAAAACTCAAACTTACTCTTGTGGGTGGTATCCATCCTATGAGTCCCAAGAAAACCGGAGGCGGTCTCGAGAAGAACTAATCAAGAAACTGTAGCTCTCTGTAGAACTGTCCTTTTCATTTTTCTTTTTGAAACGCCAAGGACTTTACACGCGGTCATATCTTGTCCTTCCGCCTCCCAATATTTAGTGAGGGCCGCAAAACGCACGCTCAATTTAATTGACTAGCTTCCGAACTTGACCTGGCAAATTGTCAATTGCCCTCTATTGTGGATGTGCGTGGCTAGAGCTTGATGGTGCAAGGTTTGACGTCCATCGATACAATTATGACAACAAATCTTTTAATATAAACGTTGCCAAGGTAGTGCAAGTATCAAACATCTAACTTTTAGAGATGTAGGTAATGGTTTTTAGTGGTAGTTTGTTGCATAATAGGTAGATTCCTACTCCATTTTATTTTCTCTCTATCATCAGTCAACTTCTATCTTTTAATTGTTTAGGGAATGTCTTAGAAAATCAAGATCAAGCTCAGGAAGAAGGAACATGTAAAAAATAATAATAATAAAAAAAAAGTTGGTATCTTATGAAAGAAACGCTTGCATACGAGTCTGCAACACATTGGGACATTTTATGTCTTTAGTTGAAGACAAGTATGTGTTGCAAACTCGTATGCAAGCTCTAAGAGCCACTCAGCTGATCCGGACCCTGGGCATCGTCAAGTAAATGTCCTAAAGAGGCTACATACGAAATTACAGCTTCCTAGAGTGTAAAGTATAGAAATTACCTATTAAAATGATTTAGCCACCGCTTCACAAATCAAACCGTTCTCGCAACATTTGGATCACCTGCTATGAATCAAATCATCGAAACACCAGCTCAATGAAATCATCAGAAATTAACAAGCGGTGGCAACCATGTTCACAATATCAATTATTGAGAATGATCACCTGAGTGTACACAATTATTCAAATAACCTTGCTCATAACTCAGCTTGTTGGCCACGCACTTCGCAGTAGTTAACATAATATGGTTGGATAAATCGAGAGCTTTCGAACGAATGGTCGACGAATTTTGTGGGATGAAAAACGACGAAGTACCATTTCCCTAGCAACGACTCGGTTGTAAGAGGAAATCATCAAAATATTTTCGTGAGCAATTTTCCGTGACGTTTTTTTAGTTTATGTGCCATAGCAAAGACATAAAATGTCAATAAAAATAAATAAATAAATCGCGCTCCGCGCCAACGACATGATAAGTTTACAGACTTGTTGAAAGTTTCATTCGAAAATAAGAAGCTGCCTATTAAACTATGTAAAGGAAAAAAGCACCATGGAGATATTTCGTATTCGTATTCTTAAGAGCAAAATGATGACGAAAAGAAGGCCCCTCAAGAGGCTGTGTAGGTACCAAATTTCTGGGCTCTAGGATGTATAGGAAATATTTTACCTTTATCGCTTGCACAGCAGATCTGACTTCTTCGAAATCGCGTACAAAAATATCCCTACAAGGCTGTGTACCAAACTCCAGGATGTACAGGCGAAAAGTTAGGTTCATTTTTCACCCAGCTCATCTCGCGATCACTTTCTGTGGCCCTGTGTACCAATTTTCAGGGCTCTAGGACTTACAGGAGAGATATTACATTCATTCTTCACCCAGCTGATCTGACTACCTCGAGATCACATCAGTGGTCTCCAAGAGGCTGTGTATCAAACTCCAGGGCTCTAGGATGCACAGGAGAGAAGTTAGGTTCACTGTGTTCACCCAGCTGATCTGACTACCTCGTGATCACTTTCAGTGGTCCCCAAGAGGCTGTGTACCAAAATTCCGGGCTCTAGGATTATTTATCATTTATTTATTTAAATTCAGCGTCCGTGGGAGGGGTCATTTTCCTCCTCCACCGCACTGAAACCGAGGATCATTGTGAGGTTCTCTCCCCTGTTTCCAACCTATAGGTTCTGGAGCCAATCCCCCTCCTCCACCAGACTGAGAATTCCCCCCACAAGGTCGTCTACCGATGCTTCAAGTGCTGGGCATTCAAGAAGATGAGAGTTGGTTTCTTCCACCTGGAAGAACCACATTCTGCACACTGGATCGCCTGTATAGGCTCCAATCCTGTGCAGATGTTTCCTGAAGCATCCATGCTCAGTCACCATTCCCACCAAGATTCTAATTTTCCTCCTCGAGAGATTTAGGGCAGCTGTACACCTACGATGGCAGGGTGCGTTCATTACCAGTTTTCCATGTTTCTGTTCTGGGGTGTTATCCCAGAGCCGTTTGTGTTCCTTCCTTATCCATTCCCGCAAAGCGGTTTTCACAGAGTATTTTGCTATACCCAGGACGGGTTGCGGCCCAATGAATTGCATTGAAGCCCCCCTCCGTGCTAGCTGGTCTGCCCGTTCGTTTCCTACCACTCTTGTATGCCCTGGAACCCATCCCAAGGTGATCTTGTTGTCCTTTCCCAGGGCATTTAGTACATTATATACATTAGTACATTATAGTACACTCTCTCACCAGTCTTGATCTAGTTTGAGGTGCTGAAAGTGCTTTAAGGGCTGCCTGGCTATCTGAGAGAATGAGAATGGGCTCTAGGATGTACAGGAGAGAAGTTAGGTTCACTGTTCACCCAGCTGATCTTTCTACCTCGTGATCACTTTCAATGGTCCTCAAGAGGCTGTGTGCCAAACTTCCGGGCTCTAGGATGTACAGGAGAAAAATTAAGCTAACTCTACCAACCCATAGACACACACACACATAGGTATATCCTAGCCGCTCCGGCTCGCTACGCTCGCTCGCCTCCACCTCCTTTCACACATTCGTGACTAACATTCTGCGTGCCCTTTAGGCCCGCCGCAAATTGAACCCAGCACACGCACAGCCCACGTCCGACCCACGCGTGGGTAGGAATGTGAATCACAGTTTTGCATTAGGTACCGCATATTGAACCCAGCCCACGGCTATCCCACTCAGTTGCTCTCCACGCGTGGGTCCGTTTGTATGTGCCGCACAGTTTTCGTGGGTCGTGGGTGCGTTGGAATGGCCAAAAATGGATGAGGAGTTAATTGAACTTGTCAGGGAAAATCCTGTGCTGTACGACACATCAGATGCGAACTACATGAGAACAAAAGTAAAAGATGAGCTTTGGGAAAAAATTGGGACTGAATTGGAAACGGACGGTAAACACACACTTTTTATTATATCATTATTATTATTAGTTACTTGAAAAAATGTTGAAACAATTCATTGCTCATGTTACATTAAATGGTTACCCATAATACCTACATATTTCCTATTTATTTATATGTTAATTATGTATTACAATAATTATTGACCTAGGAAAATCATAAAACTATTTTCCCCTTTTTGTCCCCATCTCAAGTCAGAATTGCCCTCGTGGCACACGAGTGGGTTCAATATGCGGTACCCGACCCAGCCCATGGTCGTGGGTTGGGGTCGGCGTGGGCTGTGCGTGTGCTGGGTTCAATTTGCGGCAGGCCTTAATCCTACGTATGTGAAGGGCACGCAGAATGTCAGTCACGAATGTGTGTCTACCAGCTGATCTGTAAGCAGTGCACAGAAGATAAACACAGAAGCTTCTATGTTGGGAAAGCAACTCAACTAAATTTGAGAATAAACAACCATAGAGCTTCCTTAAACCAAGATCGACCCCTGCCATTAAAGCTGCATGCGAGATCGCACAATCCTACTGTGAAATTTAACGAATGCTTCGGAGTGAAAGTTCTCCAGCTGTTTTAGTTGATAGGTAGGAACCTACGATGCGCAATCTCAACCCAGAAATTTCTTTAGGGTGTCAAGGCGTGTTTGTATTTTTTTCCCCCCTCAAATTTATACAATGATAATGTAGATGTATGTACGTGTAGGTAATCTTGTCTAGATCCAGCCAGGTGAAAGAAATATATATTGTTCCTCATAAAGATTCGTCGTGTGAGCTCATGACGCTATTTACAGAGACGTCATCGAGGCAAACAGTGTGGATGTGCAGTCATCAATCAACGCGTTTGAGCTATGACACAATACCTACCTACCTTATGCAATTTATATTATACTCAGCCGACGAATATGTCGTAGTTAGGTACCCAAATATGGTTCGTAAAATCTCGGAGGAGTTCGGCAAACATCGGGTTGGTGGGCCTGATGCATGGATGTAGGTACCTTACGTTTACATGACACATTGGTACGAGCGCTCTTGGGCGACTCAAATGAACAGGTAAAACACAGTAATACTTTTTATTTATTATTTTCACATATTTTGGGGAGCAAACAACCGAATTTCCAAATTTATATTTTTTTAATTTGTAGTTGGTGTGATGGATGGTAGCGATGTTCACTGCAGACGAGCACGTATCTAGTCATTGATTTGATAGATGCCAAGGCATTTGAAATGAAAAACCAATTTGAAATCCTTGTAACGACCTTAATTTCCAGAGTTTTCATCAGATTTTGATAAAATTTTCAGTGAATTTGAGGGTTAGGGTGTAGGTGATTCCTTATCAGTTTCGTTGTTCCCAAATCAGTATTTCACTCAGCACATGCGCAAACGTAAATTTCATCAAGCATCATTTTCCCACGCCCAGGCGTCCGATCTCGCTCAAATGTGTAGGTTGGGAGAGATTTATTTGAGCATTCCCGAGCAATTTTAACAGTTTTCATCCGATTTTGGTGAAATTTTCAGGGAATGTGTGCGAGTTATGCTGTAAATGGTCCTCCATTTATTGCATATTTCTCAAATCATTACCACTTAATTCTGTGCATGCGCAAATGTAAACTATTTTAAGCATAATTTTTTCAAGCCCTAGTCGTTCAATCTCGTTCAAGTTCGGTGTATAGTTGGGGGGACAATGGTTTAATTATTCCATATTAATTTCAACATAATTGCATCATTAGTAGCTCCTGCGTAATCCCAGAAACAAGGTTAATTTCTAGTATTCATCAGATTTTTGGGAATGTGTGGATTAGGCTGTAGATTGTCTCTACCAATTTAATTATTCCATTCTGCGCATGCGCTAATGTAAATTAGGTACCTATTTCGAGCATTATTTTCCCGATTCCTAAATGACTGATTTTGAAGTTTTACGTTATACCTAAATCTAGATTGACTAGGTATATTCCGTTATGGAGTTTTTAATGATTATTAAAACCATGATCTATACATTTATGTTATTTTTAGTTGTTAGGTAGGTAGGTCTACTCACTTTCTTAAATATCGCTATACTGAGATCAGGGGGACAGTACATAAAATGTAGATGTTTTAATTAATTGCATCAGTTTTCCCTCTACAGGTGCTTGTATCTACGCAGGCAATTGATGTCAACCCACGGATCTGCAATTTGAAATGGACCTCCTTTGTAGTATTAAAAACTCAATATCTGTGCACACTAATCAGCTGTGGGGCATCAGCCCAATTTGTTTTGAAATTTTATGTCTTTACTTTGGCACATAAACGAAAAAAGCTTTAACAAATAGCGTTAATTACGGTTGGTTCTCTGATGATTTCCGCTTACAACCGAGCTAGGGAAATGGTACTTCGTCGTTTTTCATCCCAAAAAATTCGTTGACCATTCGTTCGAAAGCTCTCGATTCATTTTTAATCGACTTATGATGCTGAAACCTGAAATGTACCGTCTTTTTGGAGACTGCACATCACCGGCCAAAGTATGATTTTTTGAGAAAATTTTTATGAATTTTCAGTGGTTTCGGAGAAAAGCCGCAGACAGCGGGTAGACAGATTTTTTAATTTGATTTTTGGATTCTACTAATCCAAAAATTAGTAGATTTTTTTCTGGGATCGATTACAAAGGTTCATCACCTACAGGTTTTGGAAATAATAAACCAAACGAATAAGAAAAATCCGTTGGTCAACCATCCGAAGCTTTTCACAGGAAAAGAAGACATCAACATGGGAGAGAATTGACTGGTGAAACATTGTAAAAACCTTTGTGGAACCTACGATTGTATCAGTTGATAATATTCCAATGCAATTTACTCTAAGAAAACGAGTTTTATAATAACTTTAGTCACCTTTAGATGGACTTGTGAAGCGTAGGTAGGTGATTTATTTCACCTCATTAATTTTCAGTTAGCAGGTCAGCTCTTGGGAAATGCAGAAGACTAGTAAAGTTGAAAGTTTTATTAAATTTAATTGTCAGTAGGCGTTTACGCCTTTGCAGCAACATTAAGTTATTGTATCATAGATTTCATGAAATGATTATACACAAGTGTACTGCATAGAGTGTTATCCAATACAAAAATAATAAACTTTTGTGTAATAATTGTCATAATTTCCAGCTTTTTTGCTTCCGAGTCTACCTATAGGGAGCGGAAGTATTGTTTTCACTTTCGTATGAACAAAATTTGTGAAAAAAATGTGAAAAATCACATCAGGCATGTGGTGGCCGAAATTGTTGATGCAGTGCTGGAGGTGTTCTTGGAAGTTCGCGTAGACTCTCTCCAACATAGCGCTTCGTCGAAATGATCACCAACTTCTTTTTCCCTGAATTACGACGGTGACGTGTTCCAACCTGACGTGTGTGGTTCCAGCAGGATGGGGCTACCGCCCACACAGCCAGAGCATCAATGGACGTTATTCACCCTCTCTTCCCTGGTCGCCTTATTTCCAGGTTTGGCGAAGTTCATTGGCCTCCTCAGTCCCCAGATTTATCCATATTCGATTTTTTCTTATGGGGACACTTCAAGGCTAGAGTATACAAGAACAAGCCCTGAACTCTGAACGAATTGAAGGATGCAATTCGAGTGGAAGTCGCCCAAGTTGAGAGAACGCCCAAGAACGCCTCCAGCACTGCATCAACAATTTCGGCCACCACATGCCTAATGTGATTTTTCACACATGACTGTCTCAAATGCTATTTCCTTGCGAACCTGATTGCATCAATAAATTTGTTTTTGAGTAAAAATGCACTATTTTATGATTTTTTTAAAACCGTCCGTCCTCTCTGCCGCACCCTGTACAAGTAGTATCACCTGCTGATTACATTATTGGCATTATGTCAGCTGATATTAACACGGCAATTTCTATGTCTCCCTGTCCCACTACCTAGCGATAATTATTGGAATTTAGAGCTTCATTGGCTAATCAATAGATTGACTAGCAGCGCATGATATCTTTATCTTCTGGCGCTTAGAAATCGGAACGTGCGAGTCTACCCATAGGTTGCGGAAGCATTGTTTTCACTTTGGGGAGAGAAAAAATGTTGGTCTTCAAAATCAAAATTTTTACTCGCAATCTACGTTTTAGGCCATTCTGAACCACTTTGGTTCCATGTCTTTCTGCCTGTCTGTCGTGAGTCCGTAAATCCTTGTACAACTAGCTTATTTTCCACTGTTTTCATATCCGATTTTGATGAAATTTTCAGAGAATTTGCGGGGCAGGGTGTAGACGGTCGCCTATCAGTTTCCTTCATTGTTCCTGACTCAATACTTTACTCTACACATGCGCAAATTCTACCAAGCATTATTCTCTCACGCCCTAGTCGTCCGATCTTGCTAAAATTTGGCTGACAGTTGGGGGATGACGATTTGATCATCCCATACTAATTTCAACATGATTGTATAAATAGCTAGGTACTACACATCCGCCAATGAGGAATCCTTGTAACGACCTTAATTTCCACAATTTTCATCCGAAATGGATGACATTTTCAGGGAATGTGTGAGATAGGGTGTAGACGGCCACCTATCAGTTTCCACCTAAAAGAAAATTTTAGGACACGCAACCAAACTCAAAAATTTGACAATTTTGGCATTTTTTAAATCTAAAATTCGATTTTTTTTCTTCACTTATTTATGAATTTTAGAAATCTGGGAGTGGTCGCTATCCTGTCAGCTCTGAAAAATACTTCGGCTGTAACACCCCACATGCTCTATTGTCAAAAAATCGATTTTTCAGCATTTTTGGGCCACTAAACTGTAAATTTAAACCTGATATTCTGGATCGATCGAGCTGGCCAACGAACTCGACCTGTCCTTTGTCAAGGTGGAACGCAATTTTTACTTTGAGGGAGTTATCGTCTGGAAATACACCCTGTATGCACCCCCCAACATCAAAATTTTTGAAGCCATCTAAATAGCTCATTTTTAGCGAATTTTCGTAGAAAATGAAGCAATTGCAATGCCTCCAAAATTTTAAAATTCTTCATTCGTGTACCACCGCAACATCCGTGTACACACGATAGCCGTGTCAGTAAACAATCTTCTACGAAAACCGTACTAAAACTCTCCTTCGGATTGAGATAAAAATCCCGTTCTTGCGCCAAAAAATCAAGCTTTTCCAACGAAAGGATAAGTTCGCTGGCCACCAATTTTCGTGCACATTCATGCAGCATGATCATATAAACAAATTTTCGGCCACCTATCAGTTTCATTGTTGCCAGATAAATACTTCACTCTGCACATGCGCAAACAGAAATTCTATTACGCTCCTACTTTGCATGCCCGAGGAGTCCCATCTCGCTCAAATTTGGATGATAGTTGGGGAATGACGATTTTATCATCCCATATCAATTTCAACTTGGTTGTTTCATAATAGGTACTACTCATGCGCCAATTTGAAATCCATGTAACGACCTTAATTTCCACAGTTTTCATCAAAATTGTCAGTCAAATTTGTCATTTCATCAAAATTGTCAAATAGCGGGTTAGGTTGTAGATGGTCCTGAACCTATTTCACTATTCTCAACTCATCAGTTCATTCTGCGCATGCACAAACGAAAATAACATTGAGTACCTATCATTTTTTTTTTTTTTTCGTTTCTTACCAATTCTGACGTCTCACACTACTTCTTGATTTACTCTTTTCCGCTATGGATTTTTTCAAGACCATTTAAGACTTTTCATTATCTATACATTCATGATACGTAAACGAGGAAGCTATGTGCCACATCCAACTTGGCAGACTTTTAAAATTCTATCCTTTGAAGGTTTGATAAGGTTTATCATTTCTGTATTTTGACAACAATTGGGAGGTGTGTTGCAAATTGTGTTTCTCACGGCTTTCCAGGCTTCTTGACTTCAATTTCTGGCTTAAGAGCGGGCTGCCAAAACAGCGCCATGTCCTTCGGCGTGAAAAGCTTTAACTAGCCAAGTTTGGCCAAGAGGAGCGAGTGACAAGAAAATCCGGTAGAGGTAGCTGGGTGATAAGCAACCCTGAAGGTACCTGGTGATTGGGGTGGGTCATCAAAGCCTCTTACCAAAAATAACGGGGCCTAGGTGAGGCGAACGCCCTCGGAGCCCAACTGAGAACCCGACTCGGCCCTCTTCTACACCCTTGCCGGGAATATATTGACGTTTTTCACCGATTTGTCTTGTCACACAAAAATGAGTTTGACATCGGGCTTCCATGTTTTATCCACGCTGAATAAAATGGCAACAATTTCCAACCTCGTTGACACATAACCTAACGAAGCTCATGAGAAAACCTTCTTTCTGAAAAAAAGGGGTAGAAAAAACGTTGATAGGTATTAAAAAATTTTCAGATCTTGTATGAGTAAACTGAAGTTTTTTTAACTAATAAAAGCTGGTCTAAAAATGTTAATTTTATATATGTAACGGTTCTAGAGAATTAAATGATCTTTTCAACGATACCTTCAGACTATACCTTCAATATTGAAATTACAATTATTAGTGTACATATTTGCATTTTCTGTGGAAAATCGCTCAAATACTGATAACTCAAATGCTGATTTTTGTTAAACTGAACCAGGTGTGCTGCAAAACGAAATAGGTAATTTCGAAATTGAAGATGTTAAAAATGTTTCTCTCGGTTTATTTAGTAACTAGTGATGTACATTGGGAGATAAATTATGAGATTTCACATTATTATTTCACATATTATTATTAAGTACGACTGCTAACGCGAATTGTTTAAACACCCCTCAAAATTCGTTGTTTTATATCTGTATATATTTCAGCACCGTAGCTCGATTAGGAAAAAAAATTATAAAAAAGTAAGGACAGGTTCCGTCAACAAAATGGATGTCATTTTGTCAAAGGGATGTCAAACTCACTGTTTCATCAAAACCCCAAGTGACCCGATCTCAGATTATGGGAGAAACGGGACCCGATTCACAGTTCGCAGGCGGGAAGAGTGGTCGAAGTTAGTGGCATCTAGCGTAAAACCCCTGAACTTCCTTGACGCCCGCCTCGCTTCGGAAGTTTGAAAAGCCATCAAATCGCAATTCCGTTCCCCGATCACAGAACTTCATGAAAAATCAACCGATTTTGTCGTTTGAACACTTAAATTGAAGCGTGAAATCTAAGGAAGACATCCGTCAGGGCAGATTTGCGATAAATCATCATCCAATAAAGCAATCATCACCCGAATAGACTCTTCATCACTCTTAGCTGTGACTTTGTTGATGAATTGCAGCTTCTAGTGACATTTTTCTCAAAAAAACGCCTCGACGGATTGCTAAAGATTGGTTTCACTTGAAGATTTAAAAAAAATCATGGAAATCGGTGCATGATTCGAGGATTTATGACGTCGGGAAAATAACGTTGATTCCTTATGGGAGCAGAAAACATGGCCGACACCACAGCCTGCTCTTAAGTATGGTTTTAGCATTGGAGAACAGTGATATTCATGTATGAATTAATTTGATCAGGTGTTATCAGGTTCCATAGGGTAGGGTTATATGAAAGTGGGAAGGTAAACGGGGCAACAGTGGTACACCTAAAAACAGGAGTTGTTGTCAATTTTCGGTCATGCAGGATTTTTTTTCTCTATTGTTTCAGTTTTCGATCATGAGAAAGTACAAAAGAAAATTGGGATCACGGCCTTATGCCAATTTCACCGAAGAGGCAATGAGAAATGCATTGGAGGATATCAAGAGCGGTAGGCTGTCAGTGAGGAAAGCTTCTTCTCGGTACAATATCGGCAAAAGTACTCTTCAGTAGTATTCTTCAGAAGAGAATTTCTAATTTATATTTTTTAAAATCCTGGCTACAATATGGACGGGGTAACATTAGTACAGAGCATGCTTTCAGGCACTAGAAACAGAATAGAGCTGGTGTACCACAGTTACCCCGTTTGATGGGGTAAAAGTAGTACAACTTTGACGGTTCACCGCGGCCTTATGGGTAATGATAGGGACCTGTAACTTAGAAAGCACTTCACACATGTTTTTTAGTTTAACCTGTATGAATTTCAATGGGGAATCTTCATTCCTTCAATCAAACACCTATAAAAAACCATGAAAAATGTGCCACATCCAACTTGGCAGACTTTTAAAATTCTATCCTTTGAAGGAAGTTTTCTAAATAAAACCCAACTGATCATTAGAGGTTCGTTATAACCTAATAGTTCAACTGGAGGGAGTTATAGTCTCACACTATGTTACGTTACATTCAGATCAAATCACACAAATTGAAAACAACTTTCAAGTTATCAATCAATTTTATTAATTCACAATATCGTAATAGTATCACAGTCTGGTAAAATACGGAGGTATAGTTATAACCTATTACATGAAAATGATAGTTATAATATTTTCTTTGTACAATAAACTTAAATTCAATTCAGATGTACGTTCCTTGTTTTGGCCATCCATTTTCAACTTTTGAGTATTGATAAGATTAAGGTCCTTTGGGCGTATGAAGTTGAAATACACGTGCTGCTGGTAACCTATACCTCAATCCCAAGGCAAATAGGGAAAGATCAAACCTCAAGCAGTTCCCCAGATCGACATTTCAAATAACTAGGTACTCTTAGTTCAAGTTGTGGTAAGTGCAATATAGTGTGAACACAACAACTAATAACAACTTAAGCAACATCTAAAGCATGGCAACAATCCTTGAGCTTGTTTATAGTAATAAATTCTTATCACGTTGTCGTTATTATCTGCATCTCTCTTGGCCGAACGATTTTCCTTGTTTCAGCCCTTCCTCTTGGTTGGTGCAAGCAGCAAAATAACGCCAATACCTTCAACAGTAGACAGGCGGAATTAATCCAAACTGCAACTCTAATCATGCCGAATTTAAATCCAGATTAACAGCATTAATCTTTCCCCAACTCACCAATCACAATCACGCCTAGACCCCAGTATGAAATGTCGCAGTAATTTTCCTGCATCAACCCGATTATTTGAGCTCCCACAGTTGATGCTAGTCTCCCGCAAACCATACAGATGCAACTAGCAGTTGATCTGTGGAAGAAAGATATAAAGGAAATGCTGAAGCAAGTTAGCGATATAACGTTTTGTTCTAATGCGAAGAAGGTATTTTAGATTTTTAATTTTGCAATATACAGGTCCATCTAGTAGCAAATCAATGTCCAAACCTGACAGATGTGGGGAAAAACTCGATCAGGATCCCTATGCACATTGGCAAAGAAGCTGCAAGCAGCACTCCTGATCCAACCATGCATACTATTGTAATCCACATATCTGTGACTAGCGTCATTCCAAAAATTAAACCAGCGACAAGAAAAGTGTAGGAAACTGAAAAAGAAACAAAGAAGGTTGCAGTGATGGGAGTAGGTTTTACGATAAACAGCAGGTACTACCTAAACGATTGTTATACTATGGAATTATTTCAACAATCATTGGACTATAATTCCAATAATCAATTGAAGGTTGGTAATTGATTGGGTTCTAATCCTCTTCTAGGACTGAGATACGAACATTTGTTAGATTTCTTTACACAACTCACAAAAATGACAAAGATCAAAATGTTATAATCGGTGTCTATTCTATAAACACATTGTGATTTAGTTGACAACTAAATCTCGGTTTAATTGGCCAAATTTTAGTTGATAACCTTAGATATTTTGGTTAATGTGAACTAATAGTCAAACTACATGCAAAGAAGTGATAATGCGATAAACATCACCCAGTACCTATATGTCTAATAATAAACTCTCCAGAATTATGAACATGATATCAAAACATGTAGTCTGAGCGAGTTGAGTGTGGATTCAATTCGAATTTTGGATGTAATTATATAACTTCACAATACATGGAATATATTATAACATCAGAGGCGTAGGCCAGCGAGCGTAACACCGCACCAAAAACAAACAAAAAAAATACCAAAAAAGTTTTGTTTCAATCCCAATAAAAAGTAGAATTGTGCGGTCCATACCTTCTAAAGTGTGCAATAAAGCATAAATCCAATGAAACTTGTACGATTTGTGATGACTCTGTACATAAGAACAGAAAAAAGCATATAAAACTTTTCCGATTTAGCTACATTTCGATATTTTGTTTAGCTTGACGTTAGGTGCTGCAAAACGGGATTTCAAGCACATAGTGAACACGGAAGTGAGGACGCTATGCTTCAACAGGTGGTGCGTTGGAAGGTGCAGGGCTACCAGCAAGGAAGAGTGAACGACTTCATTTTCTTTCAAAATCTGCGTTTTCACGGTTTTTAAAAATTAAAAATAGACCGCGCGCTGTGTGTAGCGTGTTGGCTGCATAGGTAAACAGTCTTCTACTAAGACAGTACTATGACTTGACATTGGGTGCCGTAAAACGGGGTTAATAGGGTCACTTTTTAACTTTGAGGGCTTCTAATTATCCTTAGCGATGCTTCTTTCAAGTTTTTTCTGGAGGCTGAACAATGCTGCGTATTTTTGGAAATCCAATACTCTAGCCTCACAATAATTTTATTAAACTGGATCTCTTACCTAAGAGAATCTTGCTCCCGATTTTGCGGGCAATCGCTCCACTGATCATGAACACAACAAACTGTGCCACTCCCATGGTGAATGAGACATAGTACGTGTCTACTGGAATATCTATCACGCAAGGGTATTCAGCTAAGTCGTACTGTAGGTCTTCTGTTGCAATTGTTGAATTGAGAGAAACTTTGAGAGGCATTTTCAGTTGCGCTACCTCACAGAGGGTGACTCCATACATCGGATGATCAGCAGCATAATTCATCATCTGCTTCACTAGTTGGGGAAGCCACAGGAAAATTATGTTACACCTGCAATATAATAAGCAAATCCCTTTTAATTGTTATGAAAGTGCTGCTAATCAGACGATTACAACCTGACTAGTATACTTCCTTTAATCACATATAGAAGTGACATCCATCTTCAAGCTTCAGAAAGCATTCGGTGTGTCACAATGAATGAAATAGAAATGTACTCACGTTCCGACTAAACCAGTCTGTATAATGCATGACATGATTGAAAATTTCAGCAGTGGCTTCTTGAACAGTGTTACAGTCTTGGTCCAAACTCTTTTTAATCCCTGATCAGTATCTGAACTCGCATCTATTTCATCTTGATCCAGGCGTATGGAGTTTTGGAACTTTAACCAAAAGGTGTAGATTAGAATTTAGGTACCTATTTAACTAATGTCAATCAATAAGTGGTCCACGTTCATCTTTGAGCTACGAAAACTAAGGATTTCAATAATAAACCTGGCAAAAATAGCTATCAACAAACAATAATGGAAGATGTAAGCGTATCAATTCAAATTTCGAAATATCCAACTAAAATAACATTGTTCTCGATGACTCTTTCTCGAAAAAGAAAAGAAAAAAGAGAAAAACCGTAGACAGTTGACGGTGACTTTAAGAACAAAATTGATCGGTGCTTGAGTTGGTGGATGCACATCGTGAGTTCTCTTTGCCACCTTGAGTTAAACTACGTATAAAACTTAATTGCAACGAGCTTAACCAATGGCACTTTTTCAGTCAATTTGATTTGGTGTTAATATTTCTTGTTTTGTTGTGCACTCTATCAACCGGAACAAGAAACTCAAGTGTTCCAGTACCAATTGTAAAAAGAACGTGGTAACGTGGTCTTCTATTAATTAATTTACTTTATTAATTGGAGGATTGTATCTTCAATGTGCGCAAGGACTGTATGTTTGCAAGGAGTAAAGAAAAGTATCAGTAATCAGCGTTTGAGTGGTTTTACTTAAAACTAAAAGCATGTTCCATGCTAAAACGAACGTAAAGACGAAACGCTTGCATACGAGTCTGCAACACATTGGGCCATTTTATGTCTTTAGTTGCAGACTTGTATGTGTTGCAGACTCGTATGCAAGCTCTAAGAGCCACTCAGCTGATCCGGACCCTGGGCATCGTGAGGTAAATGTCGTAGCTAATACATGAAAAAACTATAAACTGGCACCAAACGATATGCTGAGGGCAGAAATCTCAGTTCTCTATCAGATTTCTGCCCTCAGCATATTGTTTGGTGCCAGTTTATAGTTTTTTCATGTATTAGCTACAACTTTATCTACAATATAGAAATAGTTCAATAACATCCCTCAGCCCAAGGAAAAAACCTGATTCATTGACCAACCCTCAAGAACCTTAACACCTTGTTTTAAGAAAAAGTGGTCGAGAACTCAACATATATATATATATATATATATATATATATATATATATATATATATATATATATTGGCCAAAACTTTTTGAGCACATTACATTGGTCAAATTTAAAAAAATATACTGAAAAAATCACTAAAAATGGCTAAAAATCGTTAAATTTATATTTTCTAGCAAAATTTTAGTCAAAAATAGTTAATAAACAACAAATTAGAACATAACAAAATGTATGCAAAAAATTATGCTGACATTTTAACTTAAATTTCATTATTATTTGGGGAAAATTGATAAAAGATCCCTAAATTTCCAAATTATTTTTTGAGTCGCAGAGTATTACTTAGAACGAATTTTGTTTCCATAAAATTTGTTATCAACTATTTCAAAGTGCTCAAATTTCAAAACAGTGTAACATAATATAATAAGATAATTTACGAAAATTCACTCATACGATCATGCTGCATAACTGGAACTTTTTTAAGTTTCAAGTTGCTTATAAAAATTTGCAATTTTGCACATAGGATCCATTCAGGGTCTAGTTGGTCCTAACATCTACCTAACTGGTGGTGTTTCCCTTCATTTCACAATCAAATATGTACCTAAGTATAAAATAAGAACATAACTCACCATTATTGAATAATTCTAGGTACAAGGTAATAGTAGCAATGCAAATTGCTTTTGCACGAATAAATAAATTGGCGAGAGAACTGACGAGTGGGTTGGTTCACCGCTATCTATCGGGAGTCAGAAGAACTAGAGCCTTCCATAAGCAGCAGTTTGGTACTACTCGCCATGGGGAGTGCTAGCCTGGACAAACTTTTTGCCTCGTCCCCCTTGAAGTTTTCTATCTGTCTTATTCCACTGCTAGGCGCTACAAGTCAATATAGTAGAATCTTATATTCTAGTTTATATAATTTAGAATACCCAGGTTATTAGGTAAATGTTCAAACTAAGTAGGTACCTATTTAAATCAATTGCAGTGCCATATAATAATAACTCCTTGTTTATTACTCACAGGAAACTCATTTGCTGGTCTTCCAGTATTGATGCTGTATATATGTTTAACCACGTCCAATGCTTCTGATTGATAACCTTTTGAAAGCAAGTACTTTGGGCTCTCGTCCATCATCGAGAACAGTACAGCACCCATGATTGTTGGAATAGAAGCCAGTAGCACAACAAGCCGCCATGAGTTGAATGTGAGATAACCAAACACGTCCCAATGGAAATCCAATGGAATAATGAATATTGCCAGAGCTGAAATGAAGACAATCGTCAGTTTTTCAGAAAGGGGTTATATTACGTTGTGATTAATTTATTCTTCTTCAGTTATTAGAAGTTAGTTTGTGGTTTGTTAGAAAGTTATAATGTCTGCTATCGTAGGAGATTGTGAGATTGGATTATAGCTGGAATATTTTATTATTTATAACCTCACCTGGAAGTACAGCAACGCTCAAATTCCCAATTGCACCGGTAAGAAGTATCCCAACAGAGCGGTTTGATTGTCGGATGTTTTCACCCACATAGACATAAGATGGAATTATAACTCCAGCAGTGCTGTGGAATGTGAGGAACTGTAAATTAATATTATATTGGATTTAGCATGTAGGTAGTTATTGTGCAATTACTATAACCTACTAACAAAAAAATGTAGAAAGTGGATACAATTATTACCTAGCTCCGTTTAGAAAAGTGACTACAGATAGTGATACAAATCCTGGACAAAATGCCGAAACCAAATTCAGGAGGCCGCTCGCGAAATTGGCCCTCACAACTACATATTTCCTTCCACGTTCATCCGCCATGTATCCAAGTATATGAGATGTAAATAACATACCTGGACAAAACACTTTATTATTAAATGATTGACTGGTGTAATTTCCCTGAGCATACCAACTTGATTGAAAGTGTGAGAAGAAGTTCATGGAAATAACAAAAAACAATTTCATCAACACCATTGTTTTTTAATGAGGTTGTTAACAAGGGATGCTCGTGGAAAAACAGAGGCTTGGCACATTGTATTCTCAACACTTTTTTCTTGTAATTTTGGTAGTTTCCTTTTAGCGAATTTTCTTAGAAAATAAAGCTATTGCAATGGCTCCAAAAATTGTAAAATAAAAATTTTCAAAAATTTTCTTCATCGAAATCTGTTTTGAGGCATTCTGAAATGATTCCTGGATTTTAACGCTTTTTTATATGTATATATACATATTATATATATATATATATATATAAATATATATATAAATATATATATATATATATATATATATATATATATATATATAAGTATATATATGTATGTGTCATTCCAGACGATAACTCTCGATAGAATTGAGATAAAAACTTCGTTCTTTCGCCAAAAAATCAAGCATTTCAAACGAAAGGATGAGTTTGTTCGCCAACAGATTTTGAGCACATTAAATTGGTAAAATTTCGAACATTATACTCAAAAAATCACTAAAAATGGCTAAAAACGGCCAAAAATCGTCAAATTTATAATCTTTAGCATAATCATAGTCAAAAATAAATTTTCAACAATTAACTAGGACATTTAAGAATGTTTGCTCAAAATTATGCTGAAAAACGCACTTAAATGTCATTAAAATTTGCTAAAATATCTATAAAAACTGCAAAAAAATTTAAAAATCAAAAATCCTTTTTGAATCAGTGGAATTTTATTTAGAATAAGTTTTTTGCCTTAAAATTAGTTTTTAACCATTTCTGTCAACTAAAATGGCTCCAATTTCAATGCAATTTAACATACTATAGTACGATAGATAGTTTATGAAAATTCGCTCATACGATCATGCTGCATGACTGGAACTTTTTTTTCAACTGAACCTCTCTACAGTAAGATCAGGTTTCATAAGGCGCAAGTTCCAAAGCGGGAGTAATGTTTCAAATATTTAATTTGATCCATTTCGATGCCTACACAACGTTATAGGAGCAATCGTAAATAGGCTAGTGCTCTGCAATCGATCAATTTTGGTGGTATACCTACTTAATTTCATTATAAAAAGGTTTTTCGAACCTGTAAACATCATGGTTGATAAAAAGCCTTTTTCCCCAGTGGTCAGGTTCAAGTCGCAATCTGTTGCTGGCAACACATACGATAATAATAGAGTCGAAAAGATGCTGGAAAAGATGTTCATCCCTGCAGTGAAGATGATAAAATAGCTGTATTTTCCAAACCCTGAAAATCATCATTGTATTAGTAAGTACCTTCGTACAGTAGCTGAAGGTGAAGTTTGATGAATGACAATTATTGTATAAATTAATGGGGAGTTTCCTTTAGGTGTAACTGGGGAATTCCACCGTGCAAGTTTGGATACTCTTAAAACATGGCATTTTTCTAGTATATAACACGACAGAATGCACGATAGTAAAAAATAGTTGTGTTTAAGGTTAATTTCAAGAGGTTAACCTCAATTTCTAGAGGTTAATTTCGGAAAAGTCTTTAAAATAAAAGCGGTAATGGGTGGCAAAGAGGATTCTTTCAGAATAGAGTATGATTCTCGTCACAAGTTGGGGATTGAAATCCAAAGTTTTTTCTCCTTCAAATGAATAAAGAATGATCATAAAAAGGTAGAGGAGAGTAACAGGCATCCCGTCATCCAACGCCAAACCAGCTGCCAAAAATGATCGAGAACAGCGCGTGGTTCCCATTGATTCCTCAACGGGACGCCGACAGCGCTATCTCTGGTGCTCTGACGGGAGCTTGATGGGCCTCTCAGGAGGTAACTCTGTTACACTCCTCCCCTTAAAGACATACTTGATTGAAGATCAAGTATGGTAATTGGGTAGAATAGTGAATAGCTGAGAACTGATGCTTATTCGTTCATAAATAGCTGCATTTGCGTTTTGGATGGGGAAATAGAAATTAAAACTGGATTGTCAATGAAGCTTCATAAGAAGTATCTTCATTGAACAATCGGGACAAAACGGATGCTCAACGATGGAGACTTATACCTTAGGAAATTAAAATATATATAGAAATTGAATGAATGAAAATCAAAAAATGACGACTGGCTTATTAGGCACAGACACTGGCTGACTAGGCACAGTAAGATTAAATTGCCCAACTATGGGGACTTAAAATGTGCACTAACCTGGTAATTGACATATAGCAATACTCAGGTGGCATGAATTGAAATAATATAAAATATAAATGGGGAAGAAAAGAGAAAAATTATAAGTCAAAGACCAATGAAATTATTTATATACCAAAGGGTGATAATGGGAATTCCTTCTGGAACCCCGGGCCATGTTTCTTCTGAAACATTAACGCCCCAAAAATAGTGGATTGGACTACTAGGCGTCAGCCGTGCATAATCCAAACCACGCTCTGCTACCATATAAGGAATTTAGGGGCCCCCCCCCCCCCCCCCGAGGTGCAATGGGGGCCTAAATCCTCATAAATCAGGTAGAGGAGAGTAACAGGCATCCCGTCAGAGAGATACCACCCCTACTTAATAGCTTTTAATGAGCCATGTTCGGGGAAGGTTGATTTTCCTGTCACCAGGAATTCCATCCAACGCCAAACCAGCTGCCAAAAATGATCGATAACAGCGCGTGGTTCCCATTGATTCTTTAACAGGACGCCGACAGCGCTATCTCTGGTGCTCTGACGGGAGCTTGTTGGGCCTCTCAGGAGGTAACTCTGTTACAGACTTCAAACAGAGGCAGAACGAGCCGAGCGATCAACAACGCTCTGAGGCCTTCCAAGAAGCAGAGACATCCAGGCTTCTTGCTGCCACTGGGTGCCTTCCACAAACACTATGGGGCCTACTAGGCAGCAGAGCTCTGACCTCCTTTCACAGATCATCCACCACACGCTCGACGCCCTCTCACCTGCTTCACTATAAGGGCCATGTCATATGAGCGCTATTGCCGTCGCGTTAAAGTCGCTCCAACCCGGCAATGGGGTTCTTATGGAGCATGTCATACGGACGCTAATGCCGTCGGCGAGTCCGCGTTAGCCGGACGCTGAGCGCAGCCAACGCGGACGGTCGCGTTAGCGACGCGGCGCACGTGACGCCGGGACCCTGTCATACGGAGCGCTAGCGCCAGCGGGACGCATTTGCCGCGTGAGCACTGGCAGAACAACTGGAACACCTTTGGAGTGATCATTACGATATTTGATACGATGTTTGATACGGAAAAATTTATTTATTTAGTTGAAAAACTGCCACCTCTGTACGATGTAAAGTCGAGTGATTACAGCAACAGGCAACTGAAGGCACAGTGCTGGAACGAGGTTGTGGAGGCCATGCACGAAAACTGGTGTCCATCTTGGTAATAAAATAATTGCCGCGACGGCAAATGCGCCCGGAAAACGCTACGTATGACAGGCACCTGGCGTTGGCGGGACGGCATCAACGCGATGCATTTGCCGTCACGTATGACATGTACTTTTTCCGGCGCTATCTCAATGGCATCTGCTCAACGGCAATAGCGCTCGTATGACATGGCCCTAAGATACACAGACTTAACTATGCAATTTTTTTGTCGTAGATCCTACACTCTCTAGTCCCCTACAACTCCATGATTCTCATGGTTCACTATGTGAACTCTGGCACCACAGTTTCAACGCTTTCTCATCCCCCTTGTAAACCGGCCTTCCCTGACAATCGAGCATAACATTTCTCGAAGATAATCATTTCTTAGATACAAGTCTCAGAACAGCTGTTATTGGCGGCAGGCAGCAACGTAAAATACGAGCAGGCTGATATTTGACATTAGCGCCCCCCCCCCCCCACCCTTCACCATCATGCTCCCCGGACTGTATGGAACTACTTTATTCTACCATGAATTTTGTTTATCTATCCTGGTATTTTGCATGCTCAAGATTGGATAGGCATGAAAATGTCTGTTCTTTTTCACAACTGGAAACTCTGAGTATAGCTTGATCCCTTATTTATTATTAAACAAACACCTACCTGTTTGTTCCAAGGCTTCACTCAGTGTTGGGATTTCGCCTGTGGTTTTCTTGGGTGTAGAACTCCATCCTGCAAACAAAATTAGAAAATATTTACTGTTTTATAAAGTGCCCTTTTTGTATAATTTAAAATCAACACAAATGTCAATCATATGTATTTCAATTTGATAATTTCATTATATTTTAACTAAATTAGGTATACCTTAAAATCAAGGAGGCAATATTTTTTTTCCCATTTTCTGATTTTATCATACCCAATGTTCCTGGGTATCTAGACATACGTACTCAGAAAAGTTTACATCATAACGTTCAATATAAAAAAAGTAGGTAATCAGTCATGCAGCATGGCTAATACAGCGAATTTTCAAGGAAAAGTTGTGGATCAAATTGAAAAGAACTTAAATTCTGATCATTGAGACCAAGCACGTCCTTAATAAAACTGGGGGGACCGCCGTGTGACGAGATCACAAAGACAATTTTAGGACACGCAGCCAAACTCAAAAATTTGATCAATTTGAGGATTTTTTAAATCTAAAAATCGATTTTTTTAAAACTTATTTATGAATCTTAGAAATTTAGGAGTGGTCGCAATCGATTCAGCGCTGAAAAATACTTCGGCTGTAACACCCCACATGCTCTATTGTCAAAAAATCGATTTTTCAGCATTTTTGGGCCACTAAACTGTAAATTTAAACCTGATATTCTGGATCGATCGAGCTGGCCAACGAACTCGACCTGTCTTTTGCCAAGACGGATTTGATTGTGTTGGAACGCAATTTTCTACTTTGAGGGAGTTATCGTCTGTGCACCCTGTATACACCCCCCAACATCAAAATTTTTGAAGCCATCTAAATAGCTCATTTTTAGCGAATCCGTGTTCACACGATCAGCCGTTCTACGAAGACCGTACTAAAACTTTCCTTAGGATTGAGATAAAAATCCCGTTCTTGCGCCAAAAAATCAAGCTTTCCCAACGAAAGGATAAGTTCGCTGGACCACCAATTTTTGTGCACATTAAATTGGCCAAAATTAAAAAAAATCGTTGAATTTATCATTTTAAACAGAATATCAGTCAAAACAATATTATCGACAATTAACTAGGACATTGAAAAAAACGCTGCAAATTATTACACAAAGGTTTATTATTTATGTATTAGACAGCCCTTCTACGTAGATCTCTGGTCCATAATTATTAAACGCCGCTTATAGTATATTTAGTATCGGAACTCGGAGCTTCTGACCTCACAAATAGGTTCAATCCATTACAGCAGCGGAATCTCACAATTTTACGCTTTTTAATATAGTTGATAAACAAAACAATTTATTACCAAGTCATCTTTCCAACACATAAAAGTGTTACCCATACTGTATATTGATATCATATAGGTAATTGGTCAAATTTCAAAAAATGTGCTGACAAAATCACTGAAAATGGCTAAGAATTGTTAAATTGATATTTTTTAGCATAAGATTGGTCAAATAAAGTTTATCAACTATGAAATAGAATATTCAAAAATGTATGTACAAAATTATGCTAAAAACTTGAACTTCATTAAATTTTGTTTTAAAAAATCTATAAAATTGCAAAAAATAGCCTAAAATCCAAAATCTCTTTTTGAATAGAAGAGTATCATTTAGAATACTTTTTTTCCATAAAAGTAATAGCTAACATTCTCTTTTCACTCATAAATCTCCAATTTCTATACAACGTGAAATATGCAAAAAAAAGACACTTTCACCTATTTTTGGCTCATAGCACCCATGAGAGTGGAGCAATCGAGCTGGCGAGAAGTTAGGACCAACTAGGCCCCAAATGGAGTCTATGTGCGAAAGAACAGATTTTTTAAGTCAATTCTAAGGCCTTTTATGGCCCGGACGGCGGACGCCGTACGGCGAACGGACATTTCAAATTTGGATTCTACGCACCTTGAAACGTAAAGTGACAAAGTTTGAGGGGGGTTATAAAAATTGTTTGCTATACGATCACATAGGCTTATTATTGGAAATAATAAACCAATGGTGTACAAAATTATGCTGAAGATCGTACTCAAATTGCATTAATATCTGCTAAAAAATCCACAAAACCTGCAAAAAAAAAAAAAAAAAAAAAAAAAAAAAAAAAAAATTAAATTACCGAATTTTTCCAAGTCGAGCTTTTCTTGCCATAAAATTATTAGGTTGGGTTGGTTGAGGTTAGAGAAATTTACAGGCTTCTCAGATAACGTGGTTTAATCCTATATGCTGAGCGCTTTCGCCAAATATATGGCCTCTTCCGAGCTTATTATTTGATTGATGATCTGTATAATATTTAAGTAAAAATTGGGATGCCTCCTTTAACATCTTAGTCATGACCAGTTTGGAGATGTTACTAGGGTCAATTTTGTGCTAAAATAGAGGGAAATGCAATTTTTATGTGGAGAGACACACATAGTCTGAAACTTGAACCTCTTGGACTTGACCAGTTATGTTTGCTATTGTTATTGGGGTCAATTTTGTACTTAAATTGAGAAATATGCAAATTTTTATGGGGAGAGATACACATTGTCTGAACTGATGAACTTTAATTTAGTTTATCAAGTTCATCAGTTCAGACAGTGTGTATCTCTCCCCATACAAATTTGCATATTTCTCAATTTAAGTACAAAGTTGACCCCAATAACAATAGCAAACATAACTGGTCAAGACCTAGAACTTAAACTGGTTCGTTTTAGACTCTGTGTGTCTCTCCACATAAAAATTGCATTTCCCTCGATTTTAGCACAAAATTGACCCTAGTAACATCTCCAAACTGGTCATGACTAAGATGTTAAAGGAGGCATCCCAATTTTTACTTAAACATTATACAGATCATCAATCAAATAATAAGCTCTGAAGAGGCCATATATTTGGCGAAAGCGCTCAGCATATAGCATTAAACCACGTTATCAGAGAAGCCTGTAAATTTCTCTACCCTCAACCAACCCAACCTACTTAGGACAAGGCAACACTCCATAACCAACATAAAATTATTGTTTTTTTAACAATTTCTTTCCATTGAACTTTCTCAAATTTTAATACAATTAAACATATTATAATACGTTAGATAATTTAAGAAAATTCGCTCATACGATCATGCTGCATGTTTGGAACTTTTTCTTTAAAAATTCGCTAAATTATATGAATAAAAGCATCTTAGCTGAGAATTAATGTGTCCCTATGTTCTTGAAAAAATATAGTAAACCTTTTTCAGTGAGCGTCATCGTGCCGCTACCTCCCGTGGGCCGTGGTGGAAAGGACTAGAAACGAATTACCACCAAGGAGTTTGTTATAAGGTCATACGGTTATCTATCTCCTTTGCAATTATCTACGTTCATTTCGCTGAAACCATTGTTGCCGAGGTTTGTTCTTAAATATTTACATAATTTGTTTTTAGGGAAGTTGGATTTATACATTTAGGTAAAAATTCAATAAGAGAGCTGGAGTCTCTTATCCTCAAGTTCAATGTTTTTTAAAGATTAACTGCTTTTAGAAGTAATTATTAGATAGTTACATCTTCTGCACCGCATCGACATTCACTTCCTGCATTTTCATTGCGTTGAATTGCATTGGGTTGAATTGCACTGTGTATTTGAAAAGCGTAGTTATAGCATTTAACTTTCGTGGTTTACGATTTTCGGAAGGTATCTGATTTATCTCAACATTCCGAATAAAACAAGAAGACCCTGAACTCGTAGATACACCACCACCAACAAATAAAAATTAATTGTTTTGAAATTTTGACTGCCTAGTGCTTTTCGCCCAAGCTCAGGAAATTAGGTCGTACCTGCTACCTATTGATTTTATCGTGTTACCTGTTTAATTTTAGAAAAGTCTTTAACTTAATTAAACCGATGAATATTCGATTTTTTCAATTTTTTCCTAAAAACATGAGCTGAGTGATTTCCATAGTTAGGATGGGTACCTACATAAATATAAATGTTAGAAACACCTACTACCTTGAAAACGGTACTTTTATAAATAGTAGGATAAATGACTTGAGAACGAAATTTTCTCAGTAATAAGTATAATCTAATAAATTATGTATAAATATAAATAGAATAGCACAGTTTTTGGGTTCTTGAGAGTCGGTCAGGCAATAATAAAATTCAAATGTTCAGGGCCAACGTTTCGATGTATTTATATATCATCATCAGGCTCGGAGAATTTATGCAGCTGTTTACACGGTCATCTAGTAGTTTGTAACACATTCATGTATGCACATATACTGACGAGTGAAAACATGTGAAAATATGAAACAACACATGAAAACGTGAAGGTGTGAAAATATAAAACAAAATGTGAAAAACATCAAAAAACCGTTGAAAAATTAACGGTACTTTTCTCCTTCAGCCAAGGAGTTCCCTTCTGATGTTCCCTCTCTTCAGTCGTCCCTTAAACCCCGAGCCGCTCTCGAGTTCATAATTTAGCTGTTGTGTAATAACCCGTCACCCCTTGTGCCCAGCCCCCGTCAGCCACAGCCAGTCCTAATCTGTGTTAACCATTTCAATATCAAATTTATAATACAACCTCATCAAGTACATTTCGTGTAATTATTCATCTAATTTAGATCCCCAAATCTACCACACTCTTAACAGTTTTGAGAATTAGATTGTATGAAATTAGCTCAACTTGTAACGAATGCAACGGACAGTTAAAATAATCTCAAAACTTTACAAAAACGGCCTTTAACTTGTTTTTCTTGTGTATGTCGTTGTCAAGTGTCATTTGGTCGTTGCGTTGTTAGATGGCAATTTTCGTCAAGAAGGTCTTCGTAAAAACGTATTCTACGTTAATAAATAGGAGAAACTGAAAAACTAAGAACTTATAAATAATGATGAAGAAGGAAATTACAAGGAGCGGAACACTCACTCAGCTTTGGAAGACATAATAAGCGAACCAATGCAGATACTGGATCTGCAAGTATCTAAAGCGTTTCTTAGCGAGGAAGTCGAAGGGTAAATATAGCAGCTCATAATGCAGAGAGCGTATTCACTCTGTAAAAACAAAAGTACGAAGAACAAGGAAGTGTACACGGTTGGTTTCCACAATTTACAACACAGGTGTAGGTATTCTAGCGTGGAAACAAATTGCACTAATTTTCCCCACTCCATGGAAAACCATTGAAATGTGGATATGAAAATAGAGTACACAAAAACTTTTCCATGAAATTTATAATACAACCTCATCAAGTACATTTCGTGTAATTATTCATCTAATTTAGATCCCCAAATCTACCACACTCTTAACAGTTTTGAGAATTAGATTGTATGAAATTAGCTCAACTTGTAACGAATGCAACGGACAGTTAAAATAATCTCTTAAATTAATACAATTAATAGAACAAGTTGCCAGGGAAAATTGAAGAAGAACATAATTTATTCTTACATGCCAAATATTGCAATAACTATATATATATATATATATATATATATATATATATATATATATATATATATATATATATAAATATATATATATATATATATATACTACTTTGTATTTTAATAGAAAAATAAACAAATCGAGGAGAAAAAAAAAAGTGAAACATAATACATGGCATACCACATTGGGAACAAATTAGTTTATGGATCTAAATTAACAGAATTTACTCCAAAATCAAATTGAAAGAATTAATGCTCTCACTTCCGACACTTCTCTTAAATATTGATTAATCCTAAAAGCAATGTTTTTTGATGCTGAGTTTAAAATGCGGAGTAATTGAGCCTCTTCATTAAGGGGGAACTCAATTAGTGGGACGATAAATTTCAAGCGGGCAGTAGCATACATGGGACAAGAAAGCAAAAGATGCGCCAAGTCGTCCAGAACTCCCCAATTACAAACAGGGCACGCTGCCTCCGGGTTTAAGACAATTAATCCACCCCCTACGAGGATTCTGGCATTATGTTTACCCAGCAGTCTCAGCTGTGCGTGAACTCGGGTCAAATGTATTGGCCAGTCATTCAGGAGGTAACTCTGTGGAGTACCGGGAGATATGCTCTCCACAACCTTATTCAATACCAGGTATCTCGAATTCCGGCACTCATCAAGATCACGCTGATTAACCCTAGCCTCCATTTTGTGGGCAGCTTCATTTATATCCCAATGCCTAATCCAATCAAGTACATTATTGACATCCCCGGCTTCACCGACCTCACAACCAACCGACCTCAAAGCAAATACTAGTTGACAAAACCAGTTATATCGTATGTCACATCCACCGCGGCCACTTAGTATGATCATTCGCTCTAGACAGATCCTAACATAACGCTCCTTGGGCAACGAAGCAACGGCCTTGATCCAGCGCATAGCTCCCACAAGGACCCAGAAAAATAGAGGAGGCATTCCAGTCTCTGCCCTTAACAAGCAGTTAGGGGAGCGACTGCTAACCAATAGGAGTCTCTTAAATAGTTGAGTCTGAACAACCTCTATATCCCGTCCATATCTAAGTGCCCAAATGGGTGCACAATACAACAGAGTTGTGCGCACACAGGTTCCATAGAGTGTCATCCTGGCTTCCCAGGAATTCATGTTTGATTTAGACATAAGGCTTAGAGCAGCACCAGAGGCTCGAATAGCTTTTGTGACAAAATATTCACAAGCCTCACGAAACACACCAGAGCTACTGAAAGGCACCCCCAGGTATACATAGGACTTAACTTGTTCCACTGGCTGATTGTCGAAAATTACAGGCACCTTGAGGGGCTTCAAACCTCCACCACGCCTGAAGCAGATGAGCTTGGTTTTGTTAATGTTGACAGTGAGACCATTGTTGTAACAATATCTATTCAATGCTGAGAGCTTTGCATTAATACTACTCACAGAATCCCCCAGAAGCACCAAGTCATCCGCGAACAACAAAGATACCAGCTCATTGCTACCATCAATATTTAGGCCAGCACCCCCCTCCCTACGAATAAAAGCATCCATATCACTCACAAAAAGAATGAACAACAATGGAGAGAGAATCTCTCCCTGAAGCACCCCCTCCGTGAGCTCAATGGACGCAGAGAGTCCTCCATCCATACGGATCCGAAAATTCGCCCCATCATACAAGTTCCGCAGGAGTCTGACGAATTTACCACTGATTCCCAAACAATATAATTTTTCCCAAAGTTTGCCATGATGTATGCTATCAAATGCTCTACGAAAATCTATGAAGGTGCAAAATACAGTGCGTTTCTGAAGCCTTAAATGAAAATTTACTACTGCGTATAATACAAAAACCTGCTCCATACAACCCCTGCCCTCCCGAAAGCCGGCCTGACACTCAGGGAGGATTTCACTATCCTCGACCCACCTCCTCAATCTTGCATAAAGAACCTGGGTAAAGATTTTGAGTATACAGTTAGTCAATGCTATGCCCCTGTACTCAGCTGGATCCAGCCGATTACCCTTTTTGTGTAATAAGACAACCACCAACTCAGACCATCCTTTCGGGGTAATTTCCTCCTTCATAATTCTATTGAAAAGACAGACCAAGTAACAAACCCAGTTACGTGGGAGTGCCCGAAAAAATTCAGCTCTTATTGAATCTGCACCTGGTGCCTTACCTGCCTTGCACTTATGTATACTTACTAACACTTCCTCAACGGTAAAATCTGCATCTAATACGGGATGAGTTACACTAAAAAAATATGTATCAATTATAATACGGGGTGGGTAGATACTGGCATAAAAATCCAACCAAACTTGCTCAGGAATAGGCAATGAGACATGTGGCTTCGATTTGAAAAAATTCACCACAGCCCAAAACTGCTTAGAATTTTTAGCTTGGTTAACTCTACGAAATATATCTTTATAAAACATTTTCTTTTTGAAGCTGAGGAGATTGTTATAATGCTTTTTACAATAGAGGTAGTGGGAAAGTTCAGGATCACGAAACCTGAAACGCTTGCAGATTTTTTTGGCTCTCTTGAGTTCCTTTAAAGCAGATCCACAGTCTCTATCAAACCATGGGGTGCTGAAACTAGCATCAGGGTTATAACTACTTTTCATACCCAATAGATCAATTTTTTCGAAAATGGCGTCTAACAGGTTTTGATTCAGAACATTTACATCGGCCTCTGAACCCACTAGGGCGACCCTGTCAGAGTACATCATTAAATCAGTGTAGGATGGCCCCAAATCCTCCCTCCACCTCACCCGAGGGGTAGCCACTTGGGGACTACTCCCTCCACAGCAAAAAAGAGATGCTACAATTGGAAAGTGGTCCGAATTTGATATCCACGAGTCCCTAACCTCAAAGTCAGCTACCCATTCCAGACTATTACACCATACCATATCCACAGTACTCTTGCCATTTGCAGAACAAAAGGTATAGTTGCCTGGTTTATCACTCTTAGAGCGACCATTTAGAAGGATCATTGACAGTATATCCAAAGTGGCCAACAACTCTCCTGCACAAGGGGAAACGAACAAATCCATAGGATCCCGCAGCACTGCAAAGTGACTAGGTATTTCATCAACACCCACTGACCCTAAACCACCAACTCTGCAGTTGAAATCCCCCCCAACCAACCAAACAGCATCCGGAGATGCCCTATAATATGACTCAATACAATTCAAAAAGTCCTCCAATAAAGCAACATTAACACCCGCATTAAAATAAACATTAACAATTACCAGTTTGAGAGTAGTCGAAATAAGCTCAAGAATAATCCACCTGTGTGCTGTACACATGACATTTACGCCAGTATATGAATCCTTTCTATAATAAATAGCGAGACCACCACTACCCCTACCCCTAGACCCACTTCTGATAGCCAGGGAATGAACTGATTCGAACACATTCATGTATGCACATATGCTGACGAGTGAAAACATGTGAAAATATGAAACAACACATGAAAACGTGAAGGTGTGAAAATATAAAACAAAATGTGAAAAACATCAAAAAACCGTTGAAAAATTAACGGTACTTTTCTCCTTCAGCCAAGGAGTTCCCTTCTGATGTTCCCTCTCTTCAGTCGTCCCTTAGACCCCGAGTCGCTCTCGAGTTCATAAAATTTAGCTGTTGTGTAATAACCCGTCACCCCTTGTGCCCAGCCCCCGTCAGCCACAGCCAGTCCTAATCTGTGTTAACCATTTCAATATCAAATTTATAATACAACCTCATCAAGTACATTTCGTGTAATTATTCATCTAATTTAGATCCCCAAATCTACCACACTCTTAACAGTTTTGAGAATTAGATTGTATGAAATTAGCTCAACTTGTAACGAATGCAACGGACAGTTAAAATAATCTCAAAACTTTACAAAAACGGCCTTTAACTTGTTTTTCTTGTGTATGTCGTTGTCACGTGTCATTTGGTCGTTGCGTTGTTAGATGACAATTTTCACCAAGAAGGTCTTCGTAAAAACGTATTCTACGTTAATAAATAGGAGAAACTAAAAAACTGAGAACTTATAAATAATGATGAAAAAGGAAATTACAAGGAAGGGAACACTCACTCAGCTTTGGAAGACATCATAAGCGAACCAATGGAGGATGGATACTGGATCTGCAAGTATCTAAAGCGTTTCTTAGCGAGGAAGTCGAAGGGTAAATATAGCAGCTCATAATGCAGAGAGCGTATTCACTCTGTAAAAACAAAAGTACGAAGAACAAGGAAGTGTACACGGTTGGTTTCCACAATTTACAACACAGGTGTAGGTATTCTAGCGTGGAAACAAATTGCACTAATTTTCCCCACTCCATGGAAAACCATTGAAATGTGGATATGAAAATAGAGTACACAAAAACTTTTCCATGAAGTGATGCTAAATTATAAAATTTAGCAATAGGTTCTGGTAAAAACGTGTTCCACGCCAAAACTAAAACACAAATAATCCATCAGTATTATTACCTATTAGTTACCAAGAATTTCTCTTATTATTGCATTTTTTTAATTAGTTTCCTACCTGAGAGTTGCCAGACTCCTCTAACAACATTTTTTTCTCAACACTACCTTAATTTATTTGGCGATGTCGTCTGTATCAATAATTTATTGCTGTTCATGTGTGGCATTCTTATCAAATGAATAAATAGCAGCCGTTTTCTGGCTGCTGGTTTCCTTGCAACATTTGAGAAACACAGTAAACGATTGAACAGACTCAACACATCAGGATGAAACCGGTCGTTTCATTAATCTCAGAAAAGCTCCCTTTCAATTCAAATCGTAAGGTGAATAGAAGAGAATGAGCACCTATGGGTGCGAAAAGAGTAACTATGTACCTACTTCAACTATTTGGAAGAAGATTCCATTTAAGTTTGACATCTACCGCACTCTTTACATAGAGAAGTTTTCTTTATATTGTTATTATTATTTAAATCAATTAAAACTTTAAAAAAAGGAAAAATTAACAATAAAAATATATTACAATAAAATAATTATTTAAACGTTTTTGCCGCCATTGCAATAGCTTAAGAAAATTCGCTGAAACGAGAAATTCCAAGAGACGAAAATATCCTATTCAGTTTATACAGATTAAATGAGATTATATGCTTCAGTATCCAGGTCCCATCCTTTTTTGCGAGTTTTCGAAGCAATAAAACTGCTATGGCTTCAAAAAAATTTATATATATATATATATATATATTTATATAGGTATATAATATATATATATATTTGTATATACCTATATATAAAGGCCTCTAGGATTCTTCAAAAATTTTCGAAAACTTTGATTTTAAAATTTTTGAAGTCATTGCAGTTTTACTGCTTACGAAATTTGTATTGAATTTTTCTAGAGCTGACGACGCCGACATGGCGAAATATTCTCAATTTTTGTAAGTTTTATTTATGTGTTTCCTATCTTTTCCAACCATCTGTAACACCTCAAAATAATATATATATGTATATATATATATATATATATACATATATATATAAATATATATACAGGGTGTCTCAACTTAAGTAGGCAAGACTTCAGGGATCGATTCTAC